>JARQTG010000188.1:2624498-2821884 GCA_030142615.1 Syrista parreyssii | reverse complement strand
CATCGAGGGGAACTCGACAATGATCCCGACGAGTCCATAAGCGCTCCTGACAATCATTATCTAGTTATATGTCACTTAGCAATCTAGTCTAGTTGATATTCGTAGTATATACGCAAACTGAAGGATGACTTGAAAAATCTAGACGATATTACAGCAATAGTGTGAAGAATGATAATAAAATTTATTTACAGTTTAAAGTACTAGACTTTCGGATATGTCAAGAGAATAGGGGGCTGTTTTCATAGAGTTTGATAGGAGAAATCTTGAAACGTATACTATAGATTGCGTCTGGGGAATTATTTAAGACAAAATTCCATGTCAGTAATATTATAGATTATTATATGGACAAGTGTACTATTGAATCAACTGACTGAAACATTATAGAATTATTTAAGCATTTACATTTCTATCGAATATAATGATTGTAATCTTTGTTATCATGGAAAATGATCTTAGTTCGGATAATTTAATTTAAAATTTATTAATTTAAATTAATCTTGAAATAACGTAAAAAATTACTTAACAATCAAACAGGGAAATATGTAATTTCTCTATTAAAAATGACGGTTATACTTAAACGTTATTTTGCACTGAGTGACGTTTTTCCTGACTTCTTAGTACCACAAAATCTTCCTTGTGAATGGCGTGCTTCCTTTTTATTCACTGATATACTGGCAAAACAATACAAAATCAAAAACATTTAAAAGTAAAGTTTATTTTAAATATTAAAAAAAATCACGTTTTCCTTTTAAAAAAAAGTTATGATAAATTATTATTTTGACAGACGTACCAGATAACATAGGCACACTTGGTGCTACTTCAGACTGTGGCATTCCAGGTACTTCAAGAGGTGGACAAGTTGATCCACCTTTATGTGAACTAGAAATCACATCCATGGGCATTGCCATTCCAGGATTCACTTGTGTCATTATAGGATCCTTCATGGGCCATCCAGCTTGTTGTGGATCTTGCCAGGCCATATTTATTTTTCAAAAAGAATCTGTAATTATGCATTAAAATATATTAATCATTATTGTTTTTCTAATAAAATATCAATTCTCCATCTGGTAGGTGGAGTACCAAAGGCCTTTAGAGAACCTTGAAGAACGCGTTAAGTCAGTTCCCTGTTTTACCGACCCAGTAACAGCGATACTGTTAGCTCAGAAAATTGCCACCATATTGGAAATGATAAACTGCATGACAAACTATATTATTAAAATGCTAGGTCGTCGCCCATGCACGTTCTATCGCCATACATTTTAGAGGTCATTAGACTGATGCCAGGAGTAGCGGTAGGGACAGACAAGTGATAACGATATCACATTGTTATTACTAAATTATCTTCGCTACGTGCTCTCGACAGGGCCGACTTGAAGCTATTTACAAGGAACTTTAGTAGATGCTTATTGTCTATTTGATACTCAGTTTTTAATTGAAGGATAGAGTACATGTGTCATTAATAAGTATGCAAAAGAAATGCTAAGCGTTTGTCAAGTCATTATTTACAAAGATTCGTATCAACACTAGATACGATTATTTGGACAATAAGAATTGTTATGGTAGCAGCAACCGTTGCTGTTAGGTATAATTTTTATTGAGGTTTGGTTAGGTAGAGCGCACCGAGAAAGGTACTGTTAGGAGCTGAATGATATTATCTTTGTCGGAGACATATTGGAAGTACCTTGCAATGATGGAATGTCACGTACTCGAATCCAAATACTTCACACACATCCCCATGCTTGCCTTAGTAAAGAATATCAATTATTATGAAAGATTCATCATTATCTGAACAAAGGTTGTAACAGCAGCCAGTATGTATCAATGCAATATATGGATACAAACTTGAAATATGCATAGCAAAGCCAATATATACTGTAAAATATTTATATACTTCTAAAAAATTTTAATAACTAACTGAAAATTATATATATATATCATAACTCGTGTTATATGATTGACGTAAGGGCGAGTCTATTTATTATTTAGTAGTAAATATATTAGCAAATTTAATATTCAAAATGCGTACAAAAGTACAGTTTGTCAGAGTATAATGTCAGTCATATGAATATAGAGAAGATAAAATACATTTCTTGTAGCCGAAAAAAAAAATCTATAGAAAAGCTAGGCACTACTTGGTATTACACGGCTCAGGCTTATTTGTATGTAACAGGAAACCAGAGGGAGATAAATACGTAGACATCATTACGAAGGTCACGACACGCCTGTTCAAACCGTGCCGCATGATTCTTGTTCGTCAGAGAGAAAGATTGAGACAGACAGATAGGAGAGAAAAAGGAAATTGGATATAGTCTGAAATTGACTGTACTATTACTTCGAAAATATTTACCTTTCTTTTAGAACCATTTAGATAAATAAGAACAGCGCTCACAATACTGACAGTAATTTTCGAAACATAACCTTTTTCTATTTTCATCTACAATCATTAAGCACCAGGAAATTCGGCGCGAATTCAAACTCTATTCAAGGTTAGAAATTGCGACAAGAGGGTCGCCACTAGTGCACTCTACTGGCCAGAGTAAAGTACTTAAATAGGAAGGTAATTTCGCGAAACAACATTTTTATTCACCATCGCAGAGGAAGAAAAGTGATACATCGCTTGGTTATTTGCACTTTCATTGGATGATATCATCGTCAAGTAACACGATACTTTCCTGCTTTCATTCGTATGTCATGGATGCACGTATAAAGACGTCAAAGCGGTGCATATGTAATGGATACACAGAGATCGATGCAGGAAGTCATCCAGTCGGGCAGATATTTTTGGAATCGATTATATGTAATCGATTAAATTCGTTTCAATTGAAATAAAATTGTTGTCTGTCACTTACGTGACTCTGAATGATAAGTAATCAATATTCACGTTTGAATAAATACCGAAATAACCCAAAAATGTCATCTTCCCAAAATATCGTAGCATATTGTCAGCAAAACTACAACTGTATGTAAAGTCTGCTCTTATTATGCTGGAATATGGACGTTTTTGATTATTAAGCTGCAAGTCATTTCACGTTGTGCACGTGTATTTCCCGTTGAGATTTAAGAATGTATTTTTAATACGCCGACGCCATACACTTTATCCTAGAACTGCACACTTCCTTATCGTACTTGTAAACTACACATTGACGTCCAATGCACCCTATGTAATGTTCTCTTTTGATCGCTCGGTAATTCTGAACGAGATCAATTGTTTTACTGCGAGTACTACGAGTTCGTTGCGTCCTTATTTACCTGTTTACAGTTGAGTGAGACACAACCAGTTCAAAGTACTGGCATTGAATTTTTTATAGTACTCTCCGATTGGGCCTAGCTTACTCCAGGTGCAGTTCTAGGGTTAATTTCCGGTGGTTGGACGCCAGATTCAGAAGCTCCTGGTGATAATTATACAGAAATTAAGCCATACCTGCGTGCTTATTTCGACGAGGATCTTGGTGGTGTAGTAAGAAAGTGTAAAGAATTATAAATTAGAAACAGTTCGAAATATTCGCGGAATTGTAAGAAAGTTAACGAGGTACGGCTGTTTCTTATATATAATAGTCTTTCTTTTCGCGCATAAACAGTATACTGCCATTCTGAAAAATATTTGCTACACAAGATATTATTGATCCAAGCCGAAGGGATGAGCTGTATCTATTTTTAAATTTTCACTCTCTACATGCTGTAAAAATTAAAAAAAATAATTCCAATTTCATTAGAAGAATTTGGTAGTTATTTTTTATGAGAAATAATTCTTATATATTCATTCCTTCTTACCGTTAAGAAGCCAAAATACATGACATCAAATTAACACGGCAAGTATATCTGCATTGTGCAATTTTAGGTTATTTTCACTGAATATATTTCAAAAACGAGATAATCAATTTTTAGAAACTTTGCACGCACGAAGATTACGTATTTGCTTACAACATAAAAATTTCAAATCAATTAGTTGGATTTATCTAATAGCCGTACCTCCTTAATACCGCAGACGGTCACCGATGGCGTTAAGTGTATGAACGAGAACAAGGATATTTATTACGTATAATTATTGAGAACAGTGAGATCCGAAATTTCCAGCGATTTCATGCTCGACCAATTGAGAAACGAAATGAACGCTTGATCGATCACTGTAAGAATGATAAAAAAAAATGAATATTTACTGGTCCACTCCCTCGCTCAGATTTCTTTTTTTTCGATTTCAACGCGGTGATTCTGTCGCGTTACTAGAACACAATTTCCTTATGATAGATTCAGCATGAATCAGTTACGAACCTCGAGGATCTTTTCCAAGTGGAATGATTGACGTTTTCGCCAAAGTGAATAGTCTCCGCGACCGTCAATAAATGGCAGCACCTCGCTCGAGGAGCGGACGACGAAAGTAACCTCGACGGTTCCTGGCTTCCTATTGGAAGAGTTTCTTCGTGAAGGAAGAGATTAACCAATAGGCATGCTTACCGCGTTATCAGAGCGCAGGCGATTCAGACCCACCTACGAACGCAGCCTCAGTCTACGCAGGTCAGCTCTGTACAGCTCACGCTCCGCCGATAAAGGCACCCGGTGGCACGTTCGAAGAAAATCCAAGTACGATAAGATGGCGTCACACACGAACAGTCTGGCGAAGGAGTAAGGGGCACGAAGAGACAGGAAGACAGGCCCAGCCAGTGAGACAGCCAAGAATCTAGTCATCAAGGCAGATAGAGAGCTCGGGAAAGACAGTGAATAAGTGCGGCAGGGTGTCATGTACTCAAGTCGTGGTGACGACTCCCTTTGTGCGAGAAGTTCCGCGTGATCCTTTTCCTTTCGATGCCTTTGTTCGACGGTGGATCGTCGCGAGGTTCTTACTTGGTCCTGGCGGTGGTGTGGCGGAGGAGGCGGTAGGGTCAGACCGTCAGGCAGACTGAGGTGCAAGAGTACGAGGAGGAGGAGCAGGAGGGCTCATCTCGTAGAGTCCCGGAGCTAGGACGACAACGACGAGGAGAAGAGCGGTGTGCACAAAATGCGCGAGTTCAAGGTGGTAGTGTTGGGCTCGGGCGGGGTGGGCAAGAGCGCGCTGACCGTGCAGTTCGTGTCCGGTTGCTTCATGGAGAAGTATGACCCGACGATCGAGGACTTCTACCGAAAGGAAATTGAGGTGGATAACTCGCCGTGTGTTCTTGAGATCCTGGACACGGCGGGTACGGAGCAGTTTGCCAGTATGCGCGACCTTTACATCAAGAATGGTCAGGGCTTCGTCGTGGTTTATAGCCTGACTAATCATCAGACCTTTCAAGACATCAAGGCTATGAAGGAGTTGATAACGCGCGTTAAAGGTACTGAAAGGGTACCTGTATTACTTGTAGCAAACAAGCTAGATTTGGAGCACCAGCGTGAAGTTGAAACAGCTGAGGGAAGTAGTCTTGCGCAGCAATGGGGGTGTCCCTTTGTTGAAGCTTCTGCAAAGAATCGTACCAATGTCAATGAGATGTTTGCAGAGATTGTGCGTGAGATGAACTTCAGTCCAGAGAAAGAGAAGAAGAGCTACTGCTGTTGCAGCGTCCTCTAATACTTAATCAAAACCCCAGCTGAGCAGACTGAACCGTGCTAGGTATATATGGGGTGCACCCTAAGGCTCAGCTGGGATGTGCTGTGAACTCGACGACTTGTAAGAATAATTAACGACGTATGAACTCAGTGACTACGACTCGATGACAATGGCTGGATCAAGGGTGAACAATGGCATTGTCGTTTCATTTTTCTATGGAAAACCGCAGACAGCGACAGCTGCGGACAAATATTTTAATATACATGGATAGTATTATATGTAATATTATTGTAATATATAACGTTAGATATAAGCGGGCAACGGGAGGTGAATCGATAGTAAAGGACCAATTCGTGGCAGAGAGATAACGACACAACGTGGAGGGTGAGCTGAACTGCCCTGCATTAGTTATTAATTGTTAACGGCAAAACCAAACTCGATATTGCTAGCTTCCTGCTCAATTCAAAACACCCGTTGTGCATTCGTCCATCCCGGCCGCACGCCGCTATTACTCACAAATTAGGTGCTGACTAATGAAGCATTGAAGTCGCTTGCAGATATTGAAGGGACTGCCGCGGCGGTCGGTTGGCCTCAATACCAGAAGAAGAGATACGTTCTCTGTGTCGCTGGATTTAGGATAGAGAAGACCTTCGACGCCGCTTTTTGGCAAGGTACCAAAAAGAAAAAATCACATTAGGTACGAATCTTTATTGTAACTATTAGCCAAGAGAAATTAGACAGTCTGGTAAATCCTATGATTTACATCATCAAGACGTTTTTTATTAGCAATATTCGTTAAACATCTACGTAACTCGTTCATGATGCGTTTTGGGCTGCGACTAAAGAGCACTTATATTGCAATATATCAAATGAAAACTGCCCTTAGTTTTACTGTTTGTCGAACAAGCTAGCCTTGGAAGAATAAACATTTATACGTGGTTAGAGAATTGGCAAACTTTTATAAGAGGTCTCTACGCTCAACCAAGCAATTTCTGATAAGTTTTCTCTTTCTGTTACAGAAAACTTGGTTAAATCTTTTGAACGACAGACTACGTTTTACTTCCTTTTACTAAACGTTCACTATTCCTCTCTATTCACAATCCAGATACAACAGATGCATTGTTCAACCGTTACTGCAGTACAGTCAAATATCTTGCATCGCAAAGAGACCTATCAAATAAGATGAAACACAATTAGGAAATTCTTAACATTAACATAAACACAAGACATGTCAGAATGGTGCAAGCTATACAGTGAAACACGCATGAAAACGTAACTAATAAGTTCTCATAGACACATAAAAGTGTAACCCGCATAGCGTCCTTTGGAAGTTTACGTTTATTGCACCAGAGTCCATCGAGACAAGCCATGTATAGCACGAAAATATGAAGCATCAGGATTATGTCACTGTTAAAATATTTACAACACACCCTTAAACGTGAAAAAATGAAGAGATGTTCAGCAAACGACCGATTGTCTCAACTAATCGTTGAATCGACCCTTTGGGCTGCAAAAATTTTCTACCAGGTTAATCGTAACAAGATTGAGACTATCTATTGCTTTTCTTTTTATCAATGCACACAAAAATCACGTTAGACTAAAAGCCATGTGCGTTCGTTACTAGCTCGTTAAAAAAAAGAAAGAAAGAAATGAATGTTATACGTAAAGAAGCAATGGCTCCCGTGCAGTACTAGGTAGTAAGTCGCGTGTAATTTTTCTCGAGTGACCAAAATCATATTGTCTGATGTTAAATATCGCTTCGATACCATAGCAGTCATTATATTAGCTCAAGATATTATTTAATATACCGTCGAAGTCATCGACCATAATGATTGCGCGTGTCGCACCTTGCGCAAACTAAAGGTTGTCAGTCATTGGTTTCTTTTATATTATTAAAGAAAAAAAAACACCCTACGATATAGTTGACGTTATAGTTTTCCCATTTATTTATCATCTTCGTGCGAGAACTATATTTTTTTCATTGGCATGCATGCCTACACCTGTTCGTACATGCCGCACACACGTTCCACGTTAGCCAGTCCGTGGGTACGTGCAAAAAAGTTTAGAAAAATCAATGATAAATTAAAATGATAAATGTATACACTGATAATAGAGTGATGCGAGAGAATTTATAATAGGCACAACCGAATCGCACATGTTTTGCTATATTATTGGAGATTAGCGATTATCATTGATAAATCGTTGGAAAATCTCAGGGTGGCGATTGAAAGTGCGGTCGCGCGAACGTATTTCATCCGTACAGCGATTATCGTCATGAGGCGCCTCTATCACGTGTCTGGCTATCAGCCGTGAGATAGGAGTAGTGAAACAGCAAAGGAATGTAAATTAGCCTCGTAGTCAATGCCATTTTTTCCCCCTTTTTTTTTCTTTTCTTTTCTTTTCTCTAAATTTTTGAATGATTAGCGAACACGATCAAACCATGCCCGAATGCTCTTTGTGTAAAAGAAATATCACTCGAGAAAGCTCTTGCTATACTGGCAATCGACTATTTTATCACTTGAAATACACATAGTCTCGCTGTGATCCCGTAGACGTAATTGCACTTTTGTAATTAACATTGATGATGATAATAATAATTATTAATAAAGCCTGTTGGGCATCGAAAAGGCCTCTTAATCGCTAACGTTCTCATTCGTTATTCGACTGTTACGTTTGCCTGCTTATTTCTTTCTTGCTTTCTTTTTTCTTTTCGTTCTCTTTTCCTCTCTTATATACATTTTTTTTTGTTCCATGCGCATATCGAAATCATCGCGCCACTCGCGATACACATTTGCTGAAACATACCACCTCCGGATAGGTCTCCAAGTACTGAATACTCTGAAACAAAGTCTATTTATATATTTGTACGTGAAATTCGTTAGCTCGTAGTCGCTTGCCCAAGTCGAAATTGCATAATATTTTTCTAAAGGTGACGAGAGGAAAATAGGGAACGGAACGTTTAAAGGAAGGAAGTGGGATAAAAGGAAAAAGCATCTTACTCTAACGTAAAGGCAAAAATGGGGAGGGGAAAAGGGGGATAATAAAAAAAGGGAAATTACTCCTCCTCACACTTGGGGAACTATCGGGAACGTCCAATGTCCGGATAGTTGTTGTTGTTGTTCTTGTTGCGCCCACGCCTGCGTCAGCCAGCATATCATCCCAAGGACCAGACTTTTTTTAAAAACTGTCTACTCGATGAATTACCTATTTGATACTTAGCGAAATATACGAAAATATTGAAAGAAGTAAACGTTGAGATCACGCGACTAACGAACCCGTTCGTTATAATTAACTAATTAAGTATTTACACATTTGTTATGCAACTGGGTCACATTAATTGGAAAACACCACAATTTAGATATATATCGGCCTTTCAGTACTACCTGCGTATGATATTGAGTACGAAATATGTTATATTTTTTACAATGTGAAGAATCTGTAAATATATAGTGTCAAGTTATATATATATACATACACACACATATATATATAATAATAATAAAAGTAATTATCTCACATGTGAAAAAAACGACGGTGAATAACTTACAGTGGAAAAATGTGCGTCACTCAAGATCGAACGATACATAAAGATCTAGACTCATCTAGGGATCGGAATAGTCTTTTGAGAATGATTTAATTTTCTGTCTTTCTCTCTCGATACGTTCGTTTGTTCGTTAGCTCGTTAGAGGAAAAAGGAAAAAAAAAATTATTGCTATAAAAACTCTCCGAAAAAGGCGTCTTGAGCCGAGGCCGCTTGGCATTCTGGGTAATTTGCTTTGTACAGCAGGTGCTACAAGTGCTCGGTTAAGAATATTATATTTGTTTTACGTGCAGTTCGAATATTCCAATTGAGATTGCCAGCGCAATGATCTAGTCATTACGAAACTCTTGTGTTGACTCAAATGACACGAAGAACTGCGAAATAAGATTTGAATAGCGGAACGTTAGAATTGTTCGTGAATAATGCCAATAAGCGTCACCAGATGTCGTTGCGAGAATCGTCCAATGTCGAAAAACGCGATGGCGTATATAATCGAATGGCGCGATAGCAACAATGTAAATTGCAAATCAAAATTGTACGAACAGTTGTTGTAAACATTGAGATCATCGGGCGAGAAACACGACGCGCACGTGTTGACCCAATGACGTTCGACAGCTTGGAGGCCGCCGCACATTTTTCCAATGTACGCAACTTTTTCACATTTTTTATTATTAACCATTGTAATGGCATTTTGGCAATATCGCACAAATATAACATAGAACGCAAACTTATTAACTTGTAGCGATTGGATGATCCTGTGTAATTATCAAATTGATTTTTCATTATTTATACATATTTTTTTTTTGTAAACGGACTCTCTTTCGTAACGCGTATATTGACTGTTCCATACGATCATCCAATTGCACCTTTACTCTCTTTAACTTCTTTTTCTTTCTTTTTCATTTCGTTACCTATCGACAGCCGCTTTTCTTACGTTTATTCTAACTTTCGTTGCCCAGTGTGTAATCACGTTATATTTAGAGACAACGTAAAATCCAAAAAAACTTTCAAGGACGGAATGGTATATCGGCGCATGGTATTCTTTGCACCGTCCGATATCATTATAGATTTATCATTTAATTCCGTAGTTAAAGCATTGTAGTCACTTATTAATGTCGCAACGTTCGATTATTAAATTTATATATTAATTTTCTTTATAAGCCGTATTAAGAAGAGCGATATGACAATAACGATCGATTTAAAAAGAACAAAAACATCAGTAAGTAATATTCAGTGTACTGATTGTAATATTTAAATATCCGTTTAATTACGTCACGTCATTCGTATCCATGTATACACGTATGTGGCTGTACGTTTGAAAATGATTGGACATTTAGTGTATCCAAAGTACGTTTATAAATTTTACAAGCCGATTAGAGAGGTCTGTAATAATTGTTGAATATTATTGTTTCTCTCTTTGGCTTCTTCCATTCGACGTGGTTTCTATTATGTATACAATAACGGTGCAATATACACGGTGTACTTGTATGCAAAACTAACTGTTTGACGCGTATTAGTTGACATTAGCTATATTACATTTCATAAACAGCGACATACCGTTAACGACCAAAGAATTTTGTGCGAATTCTTGTACACACGTAGAGCGAGATTTTTCATTGATGATTTAAGGTTAATCGAACCCTTAGGCAAAAACTACTAGGATTATTGAATGGAAAATATTTGTTACGAATTGAAATATTGATAGAGGATACAGAATTTTGTCTTTTGGCTAATTGATACTGTGCATTTTGGTGTACTCTATCGTTTAATAAGACTTAGAAAAATTAATTGGAATCATTTTATTATTTACCTCTTTCGAGAAATTTGAAATATTTTCTTTATTCCTATTACTCACGCACGCATCTTGATAGTGACATTAATTGGGCTTATCACTCGTGAGCACTCAAGTGGACGTTACCAGTTGTTTTATATAATGAGCATGGAAAATATTGTACTTGAAGCAAAGAATACTTTCTGGATAGCATGACTATTGTTGGTTTAATATCCTGGATAAAGGGGAGATGAGATTTTTACATTCTTTCGTTCAACAATAGGGAAAAGGAAGGAAAGCGAGATAACAGCAAGCGATAGGACAAGGAAGATAGTGGTTTCAAATATGTACAGCATTTTCATGTTACAAGGATCAATGATGTATTTCAAATAATACTCATTGCATAACTGATGATCACAAACAATATTTGTACTACACTGATAACGTCATAGCAACATTTTTATGATTAATTATTGCGCTTGTGATTTTAATAACGCTAAACAAGTTTCTTGTTCGCAACTTAAGGAAATATATGATACCTAAAATTGGAAATATTTGAAGGTTGTTTATCATTGTGAAACAAAATTATAATAATTTCTTTCTTTCACCTTTCAATACTTTTTGGATTTATATGGATCGTTTCCAAATTACTCTTTAGTTTGCATATGTCTGTCCTATGGAAAATTATACATTTTTGCAGGTAACTGAGTAATGTACACCGAGTTGGTATAAGAAGTAAAGTACAACGTGTCTTCAGAAAATATTTTATAACAGATTAGAAACAGTCTATTTATAAGACTTATTGAATTCGTTCACTGTTTCTATCCATCAAATACATTTAAACAGCTATTTAGTCAAATACGCTGTCGAAAGTTATTCTAACACTTTTAAAAATTTCACTTTGATGTTTGCTCGCTGTAATGTTCTGGGAACAAAGCTCTGTCCATCACCGAAAGACATTTGTAAACTTCTGGTGCACACACTGTCATGCACACTGAAATAAACTCCTGTGCAATGTGAAATCTTCTAACCTTTGTGGATGGTGCGATGTCATAGCGTACACATTCATGATCAAGCTCCAGACATTGATTCCCAAAATTCTGCAAAGCTCGAATCAATTCCTGCAGACATTCCTTTGCTGATTCGTTTCTGGATGTGTTGCTTATCCATACCAATAGCTGAGTATATAAGTCAGAGAAGATGGAATGCTTTATGCTATCCTCTAGGATGTGAATATTCTTGATGAGAGACTCCTTCACGAATTCGTAATCCATCATTATGTCGATACTGGAAAACCATTTTGTGAATTTTACTGAACATTTTATTAGGAAGGAGAATGTTTCTGGTGAAATAGACTTTGGATACTCCAGGCAAAGGAGACATGCTTCCATGGTGGTTCGTAGTAAATTATTGTAGGCATCCTTTTCGCTTATCCAATTAAAATATTCCCAATGTATTATTGTGGTTTCGGTACCCAATGTCATATACTCTGCTTCAGTGCATCGGAGGATCAAGTGTCGCAGGAAGTCGTCTCGCAGGAAGCTAAAGTCTTTCAGGGATTTGCATAAATTTTCATTAAGTTTCTGATCTTCTTTCACTTTATTCATTACAGTGAAGCAACGTCTTTCGTAATCTTGTATTATTTCTGTGATGTCCACTCCATTTCTGGTCATATGCCATAAGGGTGCTAGATGTAATTTATCCACAGGTTCTGGAAAATCTGATAAACGATCAATAAGTTCGTATCTTTTGCTTGGGACGAGCCATGTCGCCTCATCGTTGAAAAGATCTTCAATTGTCCTGATAAATAGGTAGAGTAACTCGGTGCTTTGATACTTTGGAAGCTTAAAGTCTTTTCGTAGAAACGAAATTTTCTTAACAAGCGCCACCAGAAACGCATGAGCGCGTAATTTCTTTGTATAAGAATTTCGCATTGTTCGAATACAGTTTAGAATTGATTTTAAATTAGATACTGTAAATGTGTCACTTTCCAGGTAAGGTATAAAAATCTTGTTGATAATGTCATTAGCCGTGTACAGTTGTCTATGTACTAAAATTTGGATTAAATCTGTAAATTTTTTCATATTCCAACTTTTGTTTTCTTTGCAAATTTCCATTAAAGCATTTATTAGTAGAGTCTGCTTATCGTTGATGCGTATTTGCATGATTGTTGATAGAAGAAGTATATCATCCGCTAAAATCATTATATTCGGATAATCAGGATGTCCAATTGTAATTTTTAATAAGGTGAGTATTATCTTTTTAGGATTCTGAACGATAAAAAATAAAATTAGTCCAAGATTCTTTGGAGTTTTAAAATTTGGATTACGTGATATAAAATGTTGAAAACTCTCTTCAGTGTACTGTGATTCCAAGTCTGCACTTGCATCATATTTAAGAATATACTCCAGAACAATCTGAAACACATCTGGTATATTTTGAAGAAGAATACCTCTCATAGTGACGGAGTACACTTGTTGTTTGTAACTTTCCTTGTCTGAGTGTTTGAGCACGTATGTAAGGAACTCTAATAAATTGAAGCAATCATTTCTATCCAATAACGATAGGTTCTTTTCTACGTAACTTAAAGTTGACTCATCCCATTCACTGTATCTGTTAATTAGTTCCTTCAAACAGTCTGTTTTTTTGTCGTTGGCGCCCTGACATAGGTCTTGTAGACTCATTGAAGCAGGTATAATCACTGGCTCGGGTTTTGAAGACAACTGCTTTAAACATTCAGATAGATGTTGAAACTGCTCTAGGTGTTCAATGTTTTTGACAGATTCAATGAAATAATAGCAGTCATATCCTATTGATTGTTGTAGAGACAAATTGCTCTTTTCAGGATCACGGAGCTCTGCCCATCCCAAGTAAGTATTGCAGTCAATTTCTTTGATGTTCTTTAAAAGTGCATTTACCAATTCCTGATGAAATTCTTGTATGCATTCGTCCAGTATTGACGAATCACATTGTACAATAAAATTTCTACCAAATGTGAGTTTGTACAATTTCTCTTTATTGGGATCCATAGGAATACTTTCTTTGGTATGCTGTAAGCAATCTTTTGCTACGTGTAGAGTCTTCTTTAGTATAGTACCATATCGTTCATATTTCTTTAAACCTGTGAGCTCCTCCACCTTGGTAAACTTGGGTACAGAAAGCATAGAAATGAATTCTTGTACATTAAGCATCAATTCCCTAAGATTTTCTATCTCATTCAACGTTTGCAACTTTATCTCTTTGGCCCTTACAAATATTTTATAAATATTCCTCATCAATGTGATAAGGAGATTTGATGCTCGTTCAAATTCCAACAGTTCTATGCATCTCCTTATAATAGCTAGCAACTCTACACAGAGATCCAGTGGAACATGCAAAATTGATTCTGCAAGAATATCATCATATTCAAGGTACCACAATACTTCCATCAGAAGATACGGAGATAGAGGTAGGCACATGTCTACCAAATGTCCATTCGCAATGTCTTCGATCAACTGCTCTTGAACCTTGAAATTCGTATTGACAACGAGATATTTAAAGGATTGTATACACTCTGAATTATCCTTCTTATTTGGATCGTTAACTTTAATGCCATAATGTTGAAAAATGTTTTTTATGGAGCAGCAAACATCTTCAATATGTTTTATATTATTCTCTGTTGTTCTTGAAGAAAGAAACTTTAACTGCCCATACTCACGATCCTTCTTCATTAAAAAGATTTGAATTTTCGTGTACAGATCATCCATTGTTCTTTCTTGTACTTTTACTCTCTCTTAAATAAAATGCCCGGCTTTACCCATTGCGACACTTTACAATATTTTCTAAACAAACCATCCTGTAGTAGAAAATGCTAGTTCTTTCTGTTTCTGAAAATTCTTGTATATCGAGAACATTTGTATATAGCAAACATACCTCATGAGATTTTATCGTGGGGTTGTTATTGACGGATAAGTGCAGAGAACAACATGACCGATCATTTTCTGAATCAGTAAAAGCAATCATATGGTTAGGATCAACAAAAATGGCTTACATGGAGAAATGCTGTCTTTTACTTTAATAATAATATGTGGACATTAGATACTTCTAATTCTAAAGAGTATCATTATTACCTGCATTATAGCTCACTTGTTATTTTAGAAATTATACAAGGCGCTACCTGGTTGCGGAATCATTCTAATACCATAAAAGCATGGACGTTGATTCTCTTTAACTTAATATACTCTATGTTTTGTATTTTGAACTTAAGAGGGAACGATGATTAAAGATTATACGCATATTTATGTTTTGAAGTTAATTTTCTAATGTATTTTATGTAACGGGATAAATTCTATATTCTTTCATTATAAGCAGTATTGTTAATCATGTTAATGTAGATATATGTAACTTCAGTGTAACTTCAATAGTTAAAAACTATTATAAAAGCATATAGAATAGCGGTAAAATGAATGAATGAAATAACAACATTATTTTTATAAACAAAATACTTCGTTTAATGCGAAATATTACTTTTTTGTATTACATATTTACAATTTTTTATTTATATCAACTGGCGAAAACAATACCAACATACATTCCATGTAGAACCGAAAGATCGTTTGGAGTATGACGCTCAGTTCAATCAAGTGGCAATATTAGATTGTTTGCATTTATATACTTGTATCGAGGATTCCAAAGCTTTTTTACATTCGGTAATTATTACTTTTTTACTATTCTATTAACTTCTTATGTGAAGTATAATGTACTGTTGATTAATAATGTTGAAGGTTATGTTATGAAAAATACAAACAGTTTAGAAGAGTTGATACCAAGATGATAGCATGTTATTGTATTATTTTTTCATTCTTTTGCATTAAATGTTATTGTTCATAGCCTTTTTATTGTACCAATTTCTTCTGTATATTTCAATTTTTATTGTTGAGTAAATTTATAGTTTTTTGGGTACCGTACTATTCTAGATATTTTATATATTTGTACTTGTATTTTTGTAATATGTTATTATTAGACTTATTAATTATAAATAAGATATACATAATTTTGTTGCAGATATGCTTTAAAGGATTTGTTGGGTATACGAAAGTGTGCATTCATGAAATTTATCATAAATATCTGTTTCAAAATGTGGGCATACAACTTGTAAACAGTTTACAAGATGGCTATTGCAAATTTAGCCATATACACTTATGTAAAACTTTCTTATCTTGAAAGTGAAAAGGGATATTGATGATACCTTGCTCTTTGAAGCAAAGAAAAATGTTACCTTGCTCTTCAAAGGTAATTCTTAATTCTTAAAGCTATCACGTAGTATTGCAAAGTTAGAGCAAACCACAATGCAAAATGAGAAGAAAAATAAGAACCAAGAGGCATCATTAAACATGATGAATGATGCAGTTTCAGTCACATTGAATCCCACAGTGCATCAAGTGATCTCTACAGTTAAGAAAGTAACAGTAGAAGCAAAAACTCAGAGTGAAAATGAACCCGTTACAAAATGTGAAGAAAAATGTTCAAAAGTACCAGAAAATTTTAAAAAAGCAAAAATAGATGAATATAATCCTTCTGATGTAATAGCATTAAAAAGCAATTTGATAAAGTCTGTTGCATTATCAATGCTGAAAGTTTCACGAGGAAAAGAAGATGAGCAACATTGCAACCCTTATGAATCTGTAGTGCCACCAGTTTCAAGGTTGTCATTAGAAAATTATACAATGGTGGAAGCTCAATCATGTTCCTCAAAAGTATTAGAAAATATTGAAAAAGAGACACAAAAGAATAAATTAACATCGTCATTTGGATGTTCCACTGTACAAGAGAATAAGCCATTCCAAAAAAATGTGAAAAATCAGCTGGTGTTAAATAGGAGTCAACAAGAAATAAAATTTAATGCACGTGATTCCAGTGTGACAGATTCGATCCCAGTGAATGTACCATGTATTTTACAAAAACTAGATAATGATCTAGTAGATTCGACAAAGGTTACATCTTTTACAATGATCAACACGAAACAGCAAGAACATTCCAACATGCAAATGGTAAATCTAATAACTCAGCCATTAAATAAACCATTAATCGAAACGAAAATAAACAAACCTGGCAAAAGGAACAATCCTCTTGTGTCACCTATTTGTAAACAAAATGATTATTCCTATCCGACAGTCTCATCCATTATTCCAAGTACAAAGGAAGTCATGGAATTAAACAAACCAGCTGTGAAATGTAAGATATTATCAAAGTCACCTTTTATCTCAAGGAAACGAAGAAGAAAAAAGAATTGCTTAAGAAACAGCGTCGCTCCTGAACCAATGAATAACAAGTTAGTTACTGAAGAAGTACCACTAGAAAAGAGAATTGTTATCACAAACTCTGGCAAAGAACCATTACAAGAGACAGTTTCCTTAAGTATGGAAAGAAAAGAGCATCCAACGACTGTCGCAATCAGTGAATCCATACCTGGAGCACAGAAAATCTTAAGTGTACAGAAAAATATATGCTCTGTGGAAACCCAAAGTGTCCAAGAAAATACAAGTGTGTATAAACCTATATCGGTAACATTAAACTCAACAAATACGACAGACAACAGGGATACCCGAACATTAAAAGTAATATCCTTGACAGAAAATTTATCTGCCTTGAATCCTGTTGGCACTACTCATGATTCAAGCACTTTAAACAAACCGACAGAACTTAATTTAAACGATGTCAAACAGACGAATATTTTGGATATAAATAAGTCCAACGAAAGCGCACCATCTTTATTAATCTGTTCTAATCCCAAGCAACCACTTTATAGATTAGAGCTTTTGAATAGCTGTGAAAATTCTGTCGCTTTATCAGGCCAGCAATTGAACCATCCGGTGCAAACTGTAGCAACAAACTGCCAGTTGATAAATACTGCCAATGGTTCTATAGCAACAAATTGTCAGTTGATAGATACTGCCACAATTCCGACACTATATAAACCAATATTGAATGGCTACCGTTTGTATTCCTTTCCATACAAATCAGAAGGTATATCCATACCAATAAAATCTGGAGTACGATATACCATGATACGGTGTAACGCAAATCAGATACGTCCTAGAGAAATAAAGATAGCACCTAAGACTTTAAATGAGACAGCAGTTTCAGGAAATAATACAAACCATCAATACATGAAGCCTCCAAGTAGTGGTACAAATACGCAGCTAGTAAATAATATTAATACACTATCAAAAAATCCTAAAAAATTATTGGGTAGCTGTATACCGCTCGCTCAAATAAGTTCATTAACATCTGTAAATTCCAATCAAATTCCATGCCCACCTTTGCTGCCACTTGCTGAAGAAAATAAGACTAAGATCTCAGTGACAAAACCTGTGCAAGAGCATCCTGAGATTAAAATCATTGACGTAAGGACAGACATTGCTAATAAACAAAATATATCTCTTATACCAAGTAGCACAGATGACATTGTACAGATACAGCCTCCAGAAAGGGAGAGCCGAAGTATATCAAGAAACACCAATGATCTTGTGCCGATACAATCTCCAGAAATGGAGATTGTAGGTATACCAAAAAATATTAATAATGTACAAATGCAATCTTCCGAAATGGATAAAGGGGTCCAGGATTCAAATCCATCTCAAGTACAATGTAAGACTGATGTAGAGTCATCAATTTCAGAATTAATAGATCAGGAGCCTAGAATATTTCAGGTAGAGGTACAAGTGCCACAAACAATGTCAGAAATAACGCTACAACAGCAGATACCTAATCCTCGACTGGAGCAAGAGAAGGTCATGCAGGCAGCAATGAAGAATATGTCGAATGCGATTGCAGCACGTCAAACGATGAAGCACAATAAAGTAGTATCAGAAAAGCGAAAATTAATGCTGCTCGAAAAAGAAGCTATGCAAAAGAGACGAATTGACACGTTGCAGCATGTTTTTCAAGTTTTAAATCACTGCGCAAGGATGTGTGCAAATGAGGATTTTGAAATATGGTTTAAAAAGGAAGAACCACCTCTTGAACAGGAAAAGAACCTAAAGGACGTTGAAGGGAAACAAGAAGTCACTCATGCTGTGACTGAGAAACCTGGTGAATGGGTTGGTCTGTTGAAAGTATTGAAAGTTCGACCGATAAATGATAATGAAATGTCAAAGCGGAGACGATCTTCGAAGATCATTACGCGACGTAAACAAAATTTGAAGAGACCGGAAGTTCCATTTAATGGCAGCGCACAGAAACGTAAATCGAACCTGAATCACGATGCGACGGTAGTAGATCTTCCAGAAACGTCATCAAAAATTCGAAAATTCAAGCGCAACGATTCAATAATGGACGAAAGTTCATCGAGCAGGGTCAGTTCCAAAGACTCTTCTGGAAATTTCGAACTTTCTACAAAGGAAGTACAGGAAGTACCCTCTATGACATATCACGATCAGAAATTAAATGAGGATGAACTGGAACACAACGGAGAACCATTGAAGTCTGACAAAAGCAACGATGCACAGGCCTGCGTGATTGTACGACAACAAAGGAAAAGATCAGGAAGAATCAAGAAGTTGGAAACACAAAAGATGCATGAAACTCCCACTCATGTCTGTAAAAAACGAGGAAGACCTCGAAAATGTATAACCGAGAGCCCAAAAAAAGGTGAATCTGAATTTATTTTTTCTGAGGATGTCATTGTGAAATCTGAGAGTATAGAAATAAAATCGGATGTGAATAATTATGATATTTGTAACGATGAAACACTTTGTCAAGATTATGGTATTCAAGAGTGTTATGTTAGATTACATAGGATAGAAGACCTGTATCCAACAGATTACAATTGCATAGACTTCGATGCAATATTTTCGTAGCATCCATTTCTTCAAATATTTTCTTACGTACGTCAAGAATTACGTAGAAATAACAGAAAACACGAAAAAATTTAAGCAGTCAATTCTTGTTCCGAAGAACAAGATCTTCACGCGTTGTCGCATTAATATAACGTATAAAATGATACGTTGAAAGTCGACAATGTAACAAACGTGAACTACTCTAACAATTGTTTAAATGTATATTTTATTTAACGCTAATTAATATTTTACAGGAACAGATCAAATGTAAGTAAAAAGAAAAAACACTGTAACCTAAGTCATTGCTTGATTTTGCTGTTACAGAAACAATTATATGGCATCATATAGTTTGAAAAGACTCGCAGAATACATGAAATAAAATACGCGATGAAAATTCCACTTACGTAAATACCCACCTCTGGTTTAATAAATAAGATAACTCAATTTTCGTCACAGTTATTTATTTTGACTTTTTTTTTTGTATTTACAGACAATCGCAGTACGCTAGGCCTGCATTAACGATATGGAAATAGTGCAAATTATGTTTATTGCTCTCAGCTCACATTTCAGAGCCAATATTATTAATATTGAGATATCACGTAAGCATTTAGTTAATAAAAAATATTTCTTTCTCTATCATTCTGAGCCATTTTCAGTCTGAATAAATGCGTGAGTGCATCTAATATTAATGGAGCTTTCAAAAACGTTAAGATATCTCTCAATAATGCTGACTGTGAACATAAATATCATTTAAGTATTGGCAAATATCCGAAAGTAAACATGCAACACAGACATCATCATCGTGGAGGTGGATTAACCATTAGGATTGAAAAGTAAGGAATGACGCAACTGGTGCATATCTTGCAAAAGACCAGTTTTTCTAATTCTAAAGATCAATAGCTGAAAAAATATAGCAATAAGATTTTTATGGACACTTTTAATAGTTTGAAAGTTTGCTGCACCTCCAGATTATAATGTCGAAATGATATACAATGAATTATAATAATAAAATCATGTTTTTTTTAATCATAATAAATATAGATATACGAAAATGCATATATACGTTTTATCCATACTATCCTGTAATAATCTGATTATCGTTTTACTTAAAATTATATTTCACATATATCTGTACTAGGCGGTGTTAACATTTGGTATAAAAACGATAAAGATATGGCTATAAAAATTTTATTTTGAACTGTCTTTATTGGTGGTTATCAGTTCAAAAAAAGTTAACATTTTCAAAACACAACACAGACAGAAGTAACTGGCGTGATAATGATTTCTAAACAATAGCACCAGAAAATAATGAAAATCAAGTAAATTGACGTTTACACTTTGGGTATAGTTATCTTGGATTATTGTATTGCATAGTGCAATATAAACAAACAAATATCTGTCAAATATTGTGTAAAGATAAACAATCATAGAAGCGTTATTCATTTACCAGTTACAAAAAGGCAAAAGTTTCTTTTTATAAGCATTGAAATTCATCATTCGATATGAACCAATTGGAGATAATTATGATATAAGTTTAATGCTTGTTCGTAGCAGATTTATGAATGAATCTTGCACAGCGAAAAGAAAAAGATTGATCATTAAGCTTTGCCACAAGCAATTATTAATCATAAAATAAGATTTTCAACATTTTCTTTAATTACAGACTGTTACAAATAGATTCCCTCGTTTAATTAAAGGGCTATATATGTATATTCCTCGAAAAATATTTAGAAACAATTCAACGATCTACAGGTCTAATAATTCTCAAATAAAAACACACATGAGTGCAAACGAAAAATAAATTTTTATTTTCCTTACAAATAGTTACTTCAATTTGCGTTGTGAGATTGGCACCTTTAATTGAGAATCACATTGAACATATACTGTTCTAACGAAAATTAGAAATATCTGGAATAGGAATCATAAAATTGGCGACAGCCAAGGAAAACGAAAATGCATATTAAAATAAAATTTTAAAAATCCTAATTCATCGATAAGAACTTCTAGAGTAACGAAAACAATGTAACAAGTAATAATCTCACATGTCGTAAACACAAAGAAAGGAAAGGAAAAATTAATGACGCTTACCAGCCCCAGCAAATCGCTGCATCAATATAATCGTACGTCGTGACCAGTCTTTGATCATTCTCAACAATTCCTCAGAATTCAAAAACAAATCATTATTTCTTTCGTTATTAAACATTAATGTTAATAAATATTGGAATGCCATTAAATACATATTATCTGGCGACCGACAAGCATCCAGTCACCGAGATCTGTTCACGTGTGACAATTAAATCGTTACAAAATATCTCCATCAATCATCGGCATGATCGAATATCGTCTTAAAAAAAAGAAGCAAAAGAAAAAGATTCCTGGAAGCCTCGTTTCAGTACTACACTTTCACCTCTATAAGCGCAGCCTAACGTTACAGGTTTGATTCCATCGAATCAAATTATTTACGTGGCGTTAATAAAAAACCGCCAACATAACGCGAAACGACGTACGATTTTCAAGGACTACATTGATACGCAATAGCCAGAAGCTATAACCCGTCCCTCGCATCATTTTACATACAATTAACGAAGAGAAAAAAGGAAAGGCAAGAGTTATGATCGCAGGAGTGTTACGAAAATGATCGTAAGGGATGATATACAAAAAAAAAACATTACATTAAATAAATAGTGCCCTTCGACGGAAAGCATATATGTATATATAAATACATACATACACGCGTGACAGTATGTATGCACTTATTATATTTTATCTTTGTCTCGTTCAACAGAAGCATCACAGTTTACGCGTCCACAAACGACAATCCAGTGCTCAACGAGTATCTCGAAGAGTTTTGCAATTCATGACAACCGGCATACGTATATCGTACCTTATATCGTATACCGATTCAATAAATTGAAAAACTATTTCCTGGACAAGGATACAAAAACTATCACTGGATATCAGTTTGTTCTACGAGGTCAGTATTAGGTGAAACGCGACTTTGAAAGACTGTGCAATTCGCTTAGCTCTCTCTTGGCATTCGTTACATTCTGAATTCTTGGTATGACCCGTCGTACCATATTTATTCACAATATATAAAGAAACTCATCTAGTACGATTCAACGTTCTAATAATGACTCTATCCCTACGTCTTGTTTTTGCATCAGTCAATTTTAAGATTCATAAAAACAACACCTGATTAACATACCAAGTTTACGCTTCAGGCTGGTTTAAGAATAAGGCGCGACCTTCGTCCACCAATAATTCATCAATGAAGATATCTTCGTCGGTGCTGACGTCAATGAGTCGCAGACCCAAAACTGTATCTGCTGGCGAGAGACGATCTGGACCAGATTCTGTTACAATTGAGACAAAATCACGATCCACGACCAGTTGTTGAAATCGAAGGCAATCTTCGACAGACCAATCAATATTTGTAGGCTTTATTCCTGTAACAGATTGCCAGTGTAAACGTGAAAATTAGAAGCGACTACGACACAGAGCAATAAAAATCGTTATTATAATATAATAACAAAAGACAGACTTACCCACGAGTCTAGCTCTGATTGCTTGATATGGTAATTGCAAAAACTCTCTAGTCAGGGGTTGAATTTTGTCAAGGGTGAGCACCGATACGTCACCAAAGTCACAGAAATACACTGTCACTATTTGTTCATTGATAATATTAGAAATACATACGCTGAAACAAGCAAGAACAAACATTTACGAATTAAAATAGATCCAGTATGAAATTATTAATCAAATTATCAATTATAAAATCTTGTAATCTTATTCGTTAAAGACTTACCGGTACCAATGGCCATCAATATGTTTAGCTGCATAAAGTCTACCCTCCTTAACTCCTTCTCGAGTCATCGGTGATCCTTCATACTTACTACAACGCTCTTGCAACTGAACCATCATTGCCTGTCGCAAAGAAAATAACGTATTCACTGTTACAAGTAACCTCAAAAAATATATTTATTCTCAAGTAAAACGGCTACTGACTTGTAAGTTGAGCATGTCATTGAAAGGCTGCACAGTGAAGTTTCCAGGATGTGCAGCCATCGTTACATGAACGTCGTAGTAACCTCCAATGTCTGAAATTTCTGGTGGCTTCAAAGACTTTGGTGCGTCTACGTCACCATTTACTATGTTCTTGGAGATACTGCGTTCCACTCGCTTGCGAGGATGTGTATTATTATTATTGCCATCCCCATCAGTTCTAGAAGCACAAAATCGAATTGAGATAAATTCCAATTATTTCACTTTTATACATTCATTGGCAATAAGACAATAATTTGAATACATCAATACTATACCTCAGCAATTCAGGTTCCAAGGCCAAAGTGTTATTGATCGAAATTAAGATATTGTCTGGCTGTATACGTTTGAACAATTCCACTACCGGCGGTGAACTTCTGGTACCTGGTTTCACTAATTTAGCAAGTAGCGGTTCGGTATGAGGAGCTAATTCGACCAATCTCGCCACCATTTTGTCGGTGAACATAGATTTCTGTATATTGCTCAAACGAACCTTAACCGCCTGTTACATAAAAAAAAAAGTTATACACGATTACATAAGCTTGATGAATTTATTGTACGGATCTTCACAACGTCAAAACGTCAGACTCACCTGATGCGGATATTTGGCTAAGACGTCAGAGAGCTTCTCTAAGGAGAGAAGATTCTTCCTAGCGACAGTAGCAATTTTCCCGAAGTCGACGAGAAACATTTTCAATGGCTGTGACGTAATATCAACTATTTTAGTGCGATACCAATTACCGTCCTCTATGGACTGTCCATAATAAAGCTTAGTAGTGTCGATCACGCTGACACTACTCTTCTTTACGTGTTCCTGACTAAGTCCAGTGTTGTTCAAACGATTCAATAAATGTACCAGATACGTGAGACTTTCTGATTTAGTTTGTACGTATACGTCACCACTGTCGTCTACATGCGAGACGAAAACCTCACCTATTTGTCTCTCCTAAAACGATAACAAAATTTGACTAAATAGCTAAAATCCTTTAACATTTATTGCAACTCACCGTATCAAATTGCGACGAATTCGCAATATGCTGCATGATTAACTTGAACAAAACCTTATTCAAGTTAACGTCATCCGGACCTTGAGTATCGTGCAAGATGACCGTGGCAAAAGGTCCTTCTCGATCAGTACCACGACTCAGAACTTGAGCATGAAGCGTACGTGCTACCAAGTGCTCTTCAATTACACTCGCTATGTTTTCGCATTCGGCAAATTCTTCCAGACCAGCCAAGCACAGTCGTAAAGCCTGCATTTAACAAATATTGGTAAAAATAAAAAATAGCAAAAATCAAATATCGATATCCTATATAGTTGCTGTTTAATTATCTGAACTGACTCGATAATTAACAAACCTGCGCTGGAAGGGTGCAGAACCGCTTATCAAGTGGAAAGAGCTTCGTGTAATGGAAGGTATCCTCGTCTCCGAGATCTATAAAAAGTACTGTAGCTTCTCCTGTTTGATCGTCGTATTCCAGACACTGAACTCTGTGCCAGGAGTCGTCTTCGAATATGGCGTAATAATTTTCAATTTCAATATGCGACTCGTGAGATGGTTTCATCTGGGCATAGTACTGTTCCATTTCATTCGCCATCGTGGCAACTTTGTCCTATAACATAACACAGTAACGTAATGCAAGTCAAATGTCACGATATAGAATTCAATAGTGTAAAAAGGAAACTTACACTGTAATCGCTGCCCACGAGTTTTGCCCAGATACCAACAGTACCGGTCACAAGAGTTACGAAAGTAATCCAGAAATTTTCACGTGGCAACTGAAGAGCTCCAGGTACGGCAACTCCAATTGGATTCAATAGGATTTTATCCATTTTCGAAGTATACCCTTCAACCTTTTGATAAAATATTGTACATTAGTATTTACTTGTTTATCTAGAACCTGAATCAAGTACTGCGAATGACATGGAAATCAAAATATACATTATTCGACATTATCAGGGGTTTCTAATATCCGTGCAGACATCAGTCTCTTCAGTTTAATATTTAGACAAAAAAGGTAAAAGTTGCTGTTCAGTTGACTCTATATCATGGAAAAGCGATACCATGTGTACAGTCTGATGACTTCAAAATTCAAGAATATTTTTTCCTCCTTTTTTTCATATTCAGTAACGGAATCTATAGTTATTTTGATGTAACCGAGGCTTACTTTATTCCGTCAGTATGTTATTTATAATGGGGACAGTTACTTACAGGGTCTTCCATTGGTTGCACGATACCCGTGTAACCAATGTTTTTAGCAAAATCATAAAAAAACATTGATTAACTATGCAAAAAATTAATCGCTTTTGTCATTATGCTATGTGCATGCGCAACATCATTTGTTGGATTGGGATAAATTGAATAAGCAAAATTAATGCCAAAAAATATTTGCTTAGATAAATCTAGCGGGTTATTTAACGCGTTATAATTAGTTAATGTAAATGACGTATGTTTGCTTTTACATATGAACTGTGCATGCTGATGCATATCACACGCATCTTCATAAAGCAATATCTTCCAGACTGTTGAAACGTTATTTTAAACAAATATGAAGTTTTATATTTACAAATTATTTACAAGGCATATTTACAATGAGTATTCGAATAGATTAAAAAAGATGTCTGAATATAATACACAGCGAGTGTCACGCACAGTTGCTGGGAAATTAACGCGTTACGTTCAATACGTCCTCACAGACAGATATGCATGAAAGAGTTTTTGTAAATCAAGAAAAATTGTTGTTCTTATTGTTGCGGTTCATTAAGATGATAAAACAGGTAACATAACGCGTTAAATATTTTAAGCACGAAACACAGAAGGATTAAACAATCATGTAATATTTCATAGTAATTATAAAAACGAAGAACAATAAGAAAAAGTTTATGGACCAATTGGACAAATTAAATAGATGAAACTTTCTTCATAAATTATCAAACTGAACTATCAGTGGTTAAAGAAAAATACGCCCTTTATATAATAAGTTGATCAATCAATGACTATAGTTAATGCTGCATTCTTGAAATTTTCAGATTAAATACTTTTTCAGTTAATATCTATTTTCTTAAGACTGTAATTTATTGGCCGGAAACGCTTGCAATTGAAAAGTCTTTCTTTCGCGTACATGCTGCTAAATTTTCACGACTCGCGTTGAAATTGGAAATGAACGCACATGAAATTAACGATAAAATCAAAAGCAGAGAAAAGTAGAGAGAAAAAAAAGATGTAATAGTGAAAAACCTTTACTCGCACACACAATTGGCGGTTGGTAGAACTGTGAACCTACTCACATGGTTAAATACAAATGAAAGTTTGTTGTCAGATGCGAATTCAAGGCCAAGCGCCGATCAAAGTATTTTGATCATGCAACAAGGTCCTACAAAGTTTCAGAAATACAGCAAGACCTCTCTTCTGGTTTTCTTTATAAAAAAAATTATATTACTTCCCATCACTCGAGAGTTTACTTCAACTACGTTTCACGCCCAATATATCAAATCTCTTCCCTTACCTTATCTACATATGGTACAGAACGTCGAAGAATCGTAGAGTTGTGGGCACCCTTGTCCAACATTATCGACGAGCACTCCTCGATTGTCATCAGCCAATTTTCTGGCAGATTTTCATGGTACTGCTGTTTATAATAGACTGGCACTTGCTGCATGAATATACCATTAGGATGGGCTTCAATAATCGCGGAAACCCTCTCCTTGATCAACGTCTTATCCTTCGTTTCAGCAATTCCTGTAAAAGGTCCATACTTCTCCGTAAGATCTTTAATGGCTTGCGCGGCTGCCAGTTTCTCAGCTTCTTCCGACGTCTGTGCTTCGTTCGGATAGCTGCTGTATTTCAAAGAGGTACCGACCTGAATACAGATACAAAAAATTAATCATTAAGAACATGAAATAATTGCTAATTATATAAAATCACTTATGTACCTTCACTTGAGCGTAAACTGGTACTTTGACGAACTTATCATTCTTCCCTTTCGTAGTCGCTGTTATAAGCTTGTATTCCGGTTCGGAAAGATTGAGTGTACGAGTAAGAGCCTTCAATTGGTCTCTTGGATCTTGTGATGCAACGTATGTGAAATTTCTTTGATTCGCGTTATCCTGAATCTGAAAAAGTCCAAATTGGGTTAGTGTTAAGCAAATAACGTATGGAATTGGGATATACCCAGTTACATGCAAAAACGTTTTTGTAACAATCGTCAATCACTTCAGGCATACCAAAGAAACTGGCGTTGAGGTGGCTCCTTGAATATTTCCCAGTCCCGTTGTCGCTTGCACAGGCGAAAGCTGCACGGGAGATAATACTGGCTGTTTTTTAATAACTGGTTTGACATTTAACCGTTCGCTTATATTTGATCGTGCTTTGGACACAGGTCGAGAAGGTTCGATTGCAGGTCGTCCAGTCTGCGATAGCGGTTCTCCCGCAAATGGCATAGTTCTTGAATAAGGTTCAGCGACCTTTGTTTTGTTAAGGCTTTGGTTTTGCACTGGCACCGTGTTAGTTTTTCTGTCCCACATTTGCTGAAATTAAACAATGTTCAAATTAAAAGTAAATATTTGGTTCACGGTACTTCGAAAGTTACAAGTTCTTATTACTAATGATCGTTACAACAAATAATTCAAGTCACTGGCTGACTATAACTATATCTTTAATCTGTCATTAAGTCACGTATTTCTCTAGCAGGGAGAGAACCGCGTTATTATACATTAGCAAAAAAACGTGCTGGATGAGCAGTTACGTTGTATTACGCAAAGATGAAAATTTCAGGTCTTAACAGTTGGATAATTCAGATTTTTATCGCACACGGCAGACAAAGGGTTGCAGTATAAAAAATCAAAGTCACTCTTTTAACTACGTTCAATACCGTCATTACTTTTGTTAAATTCAAAATCCAAATAATTATCTAAAGCTGTAAATCTGCCATGAAGAATTATCTCTTCACAAGTTACAACACGATACTAGTAATTTCATCAATGCTTGCAGGAGCTGCTGCTTGACTGCTGGTCAGATTTCAACTAACTCTATAGAGGAGCGAGAAGGGTGCAAACTTAAGAGTTTGAAAGACGAAGGATTTGGAACAAGAAGGACAAAGGGTTGTGTATTTTTGAAAATAGAAGTGATTTGAATATTAATGTTTATCTATCGCAGATGGCTCAAAACATGTATATTTTGACTGAAAATTTATGAGGGACACTCTTTTTAAATCTTTTGACGGAAAGAAGTCCCTTAGACTTTAAGCATCAATCGACAATATAAACTTTCATCGTTGTTATATAAAGTTTTAATAGTACATATTCGAATGTATAATAAAAATAATAGATAGTCAATGTTCTGACTCACCTTACTAGGAGAACTCGGCATTGTACCAGATGTTGATCTCAAATAACGTGGTTTGTCAACCGCTGGAGACGCTGGAGGTTGTTTCACTGGAAGTGCCATGAGAGAAGGAAGATTACCGATTGGTGGCCTGTAAAGTGCAAGCTCGTCAAACATAGTAAAGTTTGAAGAACGCTGTATAATATGAAATATAAATAAATCTAATACAAAAATATTGAATAGCCAGAGTATAAGAAAAATTATCTTGACTGCCTTGCAACCCACCGATCATTTTGAAAAGTCTGATATTGTCTATTTGTACATGGACTTCTGGATATAGCTTGACTCATTGGAGGTGGCACCCAGTTACTTGGCACTGGCCTTCGTTGAGGAACATATCGACTGACAGCCTGGAAAGTATCAATAAAGATATGTATAACTGATGATCTTGGTATCTCTTGAATTTTCTTAATGTTTCTGAGTTACCATTCTTCTTGGTTTTTTCTTTGATGTCGTTTTTTGACGCGCAATCATGTCAGTAAGGTGAACAGAGTCCTTAGTCGGTTGGGCTTCGATAATTAAATCACCACCTCTGTTAACAGCCCTAAGACCAGGCACAGTGCGCAAGAATTCTTCCAGGGTTGAAAACCCCAGTTTTCGATAAGGAATTTTATATCCATTGAGATTCTCATAGTCCCCTGTTGGAAATTGGTTGTCGTGTTACTAAGGTGAGATCAGAATTTAATCCATTCTTTAAAGTTATTACTCACTGTTGAGATTATGAATGGATACCCCTCCCTTAGCTGACAGCAAACATGCTCGCAATGTCGAGATAACATTATCCAATGTTGCATCCGCCATGGCGAACAACCACTCTGTTTCAGGTTTTTAACCAATTTCTTGGTTTTCTTTTATTGCTTTCCTGGTTTGAAGAAACCTGATACACAAAATATGGAACACACTTTAATTTTCAATGTTGTAAATACCTATATCTGAATAAAAGACAAAATAAATGTGTCTTAAACTCCACATGTGTCAATTAATAAAATGCTGTATCTGACAAATAAAGTAATAAATGTTTAATTACTTGTAACGAACTCAGAGCTACAAGCACTGGTAAAAGCAGAGAATGTCTGCTAATATTAAAGCCCTCGTGTTACATAAGAGATCTTTCAAGCACCTACATTGAGCACAGACTGTTTTAGTTTCTGGCTCTCAAGCATGTATAAAATCTCATTGCAGCTAGTTGATATTTTGGGTACAATCGTTTCACATATTACAAACCATAAAAAGTCCAATGAATCTATAATGATTAGTCATATAATAATGATTCTTCAATGCAATGATTAAATTTCAATACATTATATACAATTCGTGGAACTAAAATAAGGCTTAATTTATGCACAAATAAAAATTCATTTCCTTTATTTAAATTAGTACAACTATAGCTTTTAAGGGGTAAATTATTACAAATGTGCTTAAAGGTATAATGCATGTGCTTATAAAGCTGTCACCAAGTAGCAAGAGATAAGTATAAGGAATGTGCCAGGTAAGCTGTTTATACAAGGCTCAAAGTTCTCCTGTGAAAAAGCCTGGAGCTGCTCAATTCTATAATATATTACCCTCTACAATATTTTTAAAAATCTTGGCCATTTCAAATGTATCTTTCAAAATTTAATGTAAACACTTAACTGGATACTCTAACAAACACACAAGGAAAACTGTTTGTAATATTAAAACAAATAGGCAAACAACATTGACTCTGTCCAAAAATATAAAAATAAAAGGTCTGGAAAATTTCAGGACCTAAAAGGGTCTACCCATGTTTATCTGTCTAAGAGGATATGCCATATGGTTCAAATAGTTTAGAGAAACAAAAGAAAAAAAATCCAGGTAGCTACATAATAGTAGATAACTGTACAAACTGTTCTTGCCTTAAACTTTCTATTTTTTACATGTACAGTCCACTGTACAAAATATCTCTCAAACAGTTATTGAGATAATAAATTTAAAGTAACAAAAGGAGTGGAAAACCTAGTTAAAATCTTTCATGACCTTGTAGTAGAGAAACACATTTTTTTCTAATACTGTTTCAAGCCAATAGTATTTAGAATTGTAAAACTAGTAAACAAGCAAGGTTAAACCAATTTTACCAATTCCTATCCCTAACTCTAATAAAAATTATCTTTTTTTTTCTTTTTCTCCCAGAGAAAGTAACATCTTGCTTCACAAACTCAAACATGCTTCAAATATGTTTCCATTCATGTACATATACAGTTAACTATGAACTCCATGAAAATCCTTAGACAGGACTAACTACTCATACACCTGAACAACAAATACTAAACTACCGACCGATACTGAATTCGTTAAAACAGAACGTCGGAAAAACATTTCAAAGTAAAGTGAAAGCAAAGTGAAATGAACTAGAAAGACTATTGTGACCATATTAACTGTGGTGAACAAAGCAAAGAAAATAAAATAAAAGGACAATTCTTCCGCTCATTAAAACTTCTACATATCTAGTTGTAAGTTTCTATTACATACTGCATTAAATGTGAATTCGCAAGTACCCTTCAATGATATCTATTCTTGTAACGGAATTTCAAGATAAACTTGCCGAAGCCGCTATCCGCCGCGCTAATCATTTATCTGTTTAACGATAAACTAACGTGTACCATGATGCAGGACGAAAGTGGAACAACTAATTTTATACTACCCGTAAGAGATCACGTAATAAAAACTAAGAAGAACGTAGAATTAAACTATAATAAAACTGTTCACCGAGAGTTCACGCTTGACCGATTCCCAGGAATGTCTCACGACCTGACAAAGTTCCATTCGTATAAAGTAAAATTATTTCACGTCTCCTGCATCCTGACGTACAATCGAATCTACGTAACAATTGAAAAATTGAAAGAAGTAGTCATAATTAAATAATAAAGAACAATATATAACAATTGCCTCTGAAAAAGAACTGTTCTGATCCCCCCCAAAAAAAAAACGTGTATACAGTATAGTTTCGCAACGTTCGAATGAGAAACATTCCCGGCACCGAGAAGCTTCTCTGGGATCGGCAACCATATGCATATGAAAATCGTAGAAATTGCATAAAATTACATAGAAAAAGGATCTATACATAATTCGCACGCGGCCGTCTTCCCGCACTTTTGAATTCGTATGTAGAAATTTGAGTGAATTACGCCTGTGGAATATTCAGACTGTTCAAGGATGAGTCGAGAATAATTGGTTGCATGAAAAATCGCCACGTACCCTTTATGTAGCAGTGTGTACAAGCGCACACCTAATAGTCAATCTGCGTCTTCTAATCTTTCGTCACTCTATCTCTCGAGACCCGAACCGCAACTGAACTAGCAACAGATCTTGACATTTCCTCACGTTCCGATGTTTACGGTTGCCGAAAGGTCACTTCCGCCATAAATGCCCCCATTGGTCCCCATAGCCGAAACGGTGGCGCGACTTCCCAACCAATAAGCTCAGCTTTTCATTTAGCACGCAGTAATACCTCCGCCCATAACTCTGTTTGCAGACTATTCTGATTGGTAGATAGCTACACTAGCGATACATCCTTACCAATCACAGTGCTGGAAATATCTTGATGCTCTCGTCTTGTATAAATTCTTGTGACAGGGTGGATACGTGGATAAAGTAAAATTAGGTAAAATCTATATTACGCATATTCGAAGACGGTTCAAGTGAATTTGTAACTTTTTATAATACTGGTGCGTATATATGTTGTGTGTGTGTGTGTGTTATGCTGATTATCATATTTAATTCATGATATCATAATTGTTCTACTCGTGTGTATGCAGTGGATGAAACTTTGCATACTTTGTTTAAGACACTTTACTTATATCACGTAGATGTACAGTTATAATGAAAATAAGTGCCGATTATTATATATTAATTGTAACAATTATATACCAAAATACAATCGAATTCTTAACGATCCATAGCATTCTACAACTCTGCGTGAATTTCATTAATTACATTACCAGTTTAAAGTATGTGAAAATTTGAGGATGGCGGATGGAAGATGGGGGAGAAGAAGAATCGATAATTATTTTGAAAGGAAAGTTTATTATCATAAAACTTGAAGAAAAACCCCTTCACGAATAGTCAGCAGGTTTTAAGTAACAGCTTCTTTCCTCGTGTCTCACAAATACGTGGCAATCACTGAAGCCGTTCTGTAAGGTAATTAAGAAATTTTCAGCGATTACAACGCTCGCGAAATAAACGCAAAATAAAATGCTGTTACTCGAAACTTGGCGACTACGAAAGAAAACAACATTATTGGCGAATAATAAAAGAAGAAGAAAACGATAGCCTGACGTACAAAGGTTATTCCTTCTTGGAAGCCACGGCCTGCTTGGCTTGATGCGCTTGGAGCACGGCCACGGCCTCTTCGACCTTAGCTTTCAGCGACTCATTATGCTCGAGCATGTGCAGGAGCTCCGAATTGTCGATTTCCAGCAGCATTCCGGTAATTTTCCCAGTCAGCTGGGGATACATGCACTGGATCAACGGGAACAGACGCTCTCCCAACATTTGCTTCTGCTCTTGAGGAGCAGCAGCTGCCAGCATCGACGCAGTCAGTGGCTCCTGGCCTTGGATGTGGACCGCTTGCTGAACTGGGGCCGGAGCAGGAATCGCCATTGCTTGTGGTGGATTACGCATGTTCGAAGTGTACTTGTAGTTGGACGGGCGACTTTGTGGCGGGACACCAACCGCGTTACCAGCCATCGGACGACCACCTTGCATGTTCGCACCTCCGACAGCTTGTTGACCTGAAGAAATAGAAAGATGTTTCGTCACATATGAGTTTTCGTTCAAATTCGTGGAATCGTGCATCCTCTCTGATAAATCTTTCAAGCTGAGGAAGCACAATCGACCGAATTTGAATCAAAAGACAATACTGCAGTGAGATACGTGCTCGCGCAATAGCCAGGAAACAATTTTTGTTGTTTGGTTGTAACATGCATTACTACTCTGGCTATCGCACATGATATAACCTGTCTGCTGCACGCAGAATAAAAAATTACACCATAAACGATAATTAGGAACGAAAGTATTGCATTCATAAGACTCCAAGCTATTCTGATATCTCGTTTGAATCTCGGGATGGCGCTCATTCGTTCCTAAGTCGTTCCTTTTTGCGACTTGTACAGAATACAGGAGAATACTACGATAAGAGAGACATAATAGGATTCGAGAAAAAAAGGAATTACGGATGAGTGACCTACTACTTGAAAATGAAAATTTACTGACTCGTGAATCGTGAAGACGTCAAGCTTGCTTTAAAAGGACGTTTAAGCGTAAGCTGAAGCGAAACCACTGCCTCGAGGCGACACTCTTTACACATTGCTTTCAAAGCACATACGCCGTGAAATATGCGGCTGACTTCCTAAAGCAAGGACGTGATTGCGATTCGCGAGTCCTCATTGACATGAATATTCTTGAGTCGCATGCAGCAGTGTACTTAATAGTCGTGGCACGTGTTCTCACCAGTAATGGGCCTAGCAGAGAGGGCGTTACGCATAGCGCCAGCTTGAGCGGTTGGTGCACGAGGCGCAGTTCGGAACGGACCTTGCATCGCTGCGAAGCCTGAGGTTCCAGTTTGTGCGTTGGGTCGTACTTGATTCGGTTGCGCTGGCCAGCGTGGCGTAGTACGAATCTGTGCCATTTGGGCCGGCCCATAAAATCTCTGAGGTTGAGGTATGGTAGGCACGAAGTAGCTCCCGGCAGTACCAGGTTGGAAGATCTGGCCCATTTGTTGCATACGCATATTGGCCATGCGCTGCATGTATTGCGAGGCGAGATGAGCCTTGCGGTCTTCTTTGCGTTGAGCGAGAGCAACATAGAGCGGTTTGGATCCAACGATACGGCCATTCATTTCAGTAACGGCCTTTGTGGCCTCTTCTGGTAAAGAGAAGCAAACAAAACCGAATCCCTTGCTGCGGCCATCCTCCATCATGACTTTGGCGGAGGTAATAGTACCGAACGGGGTGAATTCCTTGCGGAGACGTTCATCGTCAATGGTGTCGTCCAGGTTCTTCACGTAAAGATTCACACCCTGATAGCGTGTAAGACGCTCTATCTTGAGCTGTTCGAATTTCCTCTTGAGCTCTTGTTGACGTTCGGCCTTCTTTTGGGCGCGGCCTACGTACATGCACTTGCCCTCCGCGACCTCCTTCCCGTTGAGCTCGTTCACAGCTTGCTCGGCCGCGTCCGGATCTTCGAAAGCGACGAAACCAAATCCGCGCGATTTACCGTCGTCCTTGCTCATTACTTTATGGCTGGTGATGGTGCCGTACTTTTCGAACATCTCCTTGAGCTTGTCGTCGGTCATGTCTTCTCCGAAATTCTTCACGTATACGTTGGTGAAGAGCTTGGCCTTCTCGCCGAGTTCCTTCTCGCGCTCCTTGCGGGGGATGAATTTACCGACGTACACCTGGACATGATCACAAATAGATTTAGAAAGTCTGCGCTTCGTTGGCTGCGAATAATAATGTGGCGAAAGCTGCCATAGATTTCTGGTGCTGACTTACCTTTTTACCATTCAGCAACATGCCATTCACCTTGTCAATGGATTTATTCGCAGCTTCCTCCGTTTCGAAGTGAACAAAGCCATAGCCTTTTGAATTACCAGACTCGTCTTGGGCGACTTTACAGCTAAGTATGTTACCGAAAGCTGAGAAAGTGTCATACATGGCTTTATTGTCTATGTTTTTATCTAAATTCTTGATGAAGACATTGCCGACTCCAGATTTTCTCAATGAAGGATCACGCTGGGACCACATTATTCGGATAGGCCGGCCCTTTATCATATCAAAGTTCATGGTATCGAGAGCACGTTCAGCTGAAAAGAGAAATATATATTAAAGCATATAATTCTGTTATTTACTACACCAATAAATTGTGAAAACATATAAACAGTTAATGTCTATTGCATATCATGTTATTCCAAGTGCATCTTATTATTAAAACTTATATTAATACTTTAGTGATTCGTCATGATAGAAAGGCAACATGTACGACATTGCTTTCAAAGACCTAGAGATTAAAGCAAAGTGAAAGGATATATCTAACTGCCTGACATTCAAAATACATACACATCCTTGACACAGTGTAACTATATGTGGTTGTTGCTTTCATTTTGCAGACTCTTATAATAATAAATACGTAATATTTGTAGAGCAAAAAGTAATACTCTACATCAATATAATACGTTGTCAGACCATGATAACAAGCAAAAATAAATTTAAGAATATCTTCATGTTGTTTATAATTTTATTAAATAATCTAATTAAAACATTAAATTCCATTCCCAATTATTGAAGCACATTAACGTTTCAATAATATCAAATGCGATAAAAGTGATCAATGTAAAAATTTATATAAGTCAATAAGAAGATAAGAGATATGGGACAATTTGCGTTAGTAATCGTGAACGTCATGCAGTCCAAATTTCTCCCACTACTTTCCCAAACTTCGACGAATATGTTCATGCCTTCGTAAACATGCATTCTGGGAAAACCTATTTATCACAATATTTTAGTACGATCCTTCCCACATTATCGGTAATAAGACAAATATATTTTCAAAAGCTAACTGCTATCGCATAAATATTTGTGGACAAATCCAATATTGGTGATCAGTGGCATAAATTTTTGCGTAGAAGCGAAATACCACAGTAATACATGGCTCACGTAACGTCAAAATTTCGTGCTTCAATTTGCAACGCACAAACAATCAAACGGCCCAAGAAAAAATGAATAAAGAGGAAGAATGCAAAAAGAATCATAAAAATGACAAGGAAATAATGAAAGATCGAGCGGGAAAATAAGATAGCATGCACGAGGAAAAAAGGAGTGAAGGAATTACAAAACTGAGGGTTAACAGAATTATTAAGGAATAAAGAGATATAATGGAGTTTCGGATTATCAAAATTTTGCAATTTAGATATGTAAGCGAGTATAAAAAGCCGTCAAACTAATTTTGAGTAGTGTCCGTCTTTGGGAGAAAGGCAGAAGTAAAATCCAATATGGACGCCTGGCACGATGGGTAACACGTGTTGGAACGGCGTAAAAAGGGAGAGCTGGATAATGATGATTCATGATTATGAGGTGTCATGCATGTGGAATATGGAACGTATATAAAGATTAAGATACTCACCGTCGGCCGGTTGTTGAAAATTTACATATGCATAGCCGAGCGAGCGTCGGGTGATCATGTCACGGCAGACGCGAATCGAGAGAACAGGACCAGCCGATGAAAACTTCTCGAAAAGCATCGCTTCGGTAATGTCGGAGTGCAGATCCCCCACGTAGAGGGAGGCCATAGGATAATTCGGAGCTCCCGGATTCATTGTCGTATTATTCCCACTTCGTGTTGCTTTAAAATGATGAAATTCCTTGGGTTTTCGGGTTCCTTGGTTCCTTCAATATGGCTTGCCCTCTTCCAACCACGTCGCTCCTCGTAACGCAAATGATTTCTATTTTTTTCCACACTTTACCGGGTTTCGCGGTTTTCGGCTACGATTTTTCGATTTTTTTGGTTTAAGTTTTTCGACTTTTTATATTTTTTTTTGTTTTTTTTTTATAGAAGAGTTAATTCACGAATGGAGGTGGGTTGTGTGACCTATTTTGTGGAAAAAGGAGACACAACCACACGTGAACACAACTCTACTCTTAATGAGGAAGAGGCGTTGAAAGTAGTACGCAACGCGCTTATATACCCGGACGTAGAGCATACCCTACGCCCCGGAAAAGTAGACCCAATCAACACGTGTATAAATCGTATCGTCCTTACTAAGTAAACTTTCATTCGTAAATAACTAATTGGTATATTCATTAAAATCATTAAGTTTATATTATTTTATTTTTCCTACTACTGTTGCTACATTTTCTTTCGTCTATTTACCAGTTTTCAAATCTGTACTGACTAACATAGTACTTTCAAAGTGAACGCTAAATTTCCATGATGGCGACCAATGTGCAAAGCGCGCGGACCGTTATATGCAAAATCTCTGTATTGGAATAACTTGATTAAATTATCTCTTTGCCAGTTTATCAACGGTATGAAAAATGTTTTATGTTTTTTTTCTAATTATAGACGCAGTAACTATCGAATGTAAATATATATGCTGTTTGAAAAAAAGGCAGTTTTCATGGATACGTTTCAATTACGTTTTTCAACTGTTTCTTACGTAGGACTGAAACATAATTCGTTCCCTATATTTACACATTGTCCATTGAGATATATTGTTTATGAAGAGATTTAAAAATTGCAGGTTCCCAATTGTTTGGAAATATAACAAAAGACGTTTAAAAGCTACAGTGAAACTACTAGTGGGAAACGCATTGATATCCTAATTGGACATGAATTTTTGTAATCAACTTGTTCTTTAAATACAATATGAAATAACTGCTTTTCACCAAAAAATATCTCTGTTCATTACCTTATATTTAGAAATCATGAAGAAAGAGGCAGCACAATTTTAATAGCGAATCATTGTTTAATTCAAATTTTCCGCTCTAAACGACATTGTCAGCCATCACTGTTCGTAGGCTACAGTGTAGCAGACGTACAATTGCTCATCGGTGTAAAAAAGGCACACACTCCAGAATGGCAAGACGCCTTCCTACGAAGCTTATTGGTAATTATTACAAATAATTTTGTGTTTCAAAAGTCATAAAAAGTATAACCATTTATGCATACAGGGTTTTATGAGTATAATTTTTCTATGACTACTGTGCAGACTTACATAACTCATTCGATCTTTTTCCTTTATAGGACCCAGTCTTAGAGAATGGGCATACAATATGTCTGGTTTCAACAAATATGGTAATTATTATCACATTAAATTCACCTTGTGATTTTAGGCATTGAATTTAAACACTGTGCATTATTGATTCACATAGGTTTATTGCGTGATGATGTTCTTAACGAGACACCTGATGTTGTGGAAGCACTTCGTCGCCTTCCTAAGCATCTTGTAGATGAACGAAATTTCCGTCTTATTCGAGCTGCACAACTTGATTTTTGCAAAGTCTTATTACCTAAGGAACAGTGGACAAAATACAGCGAGGTTAGTATAGAAATTATAAGCAATATATTACAAGACTGAGTGTGTCACCTTGTTCTGCTGTATATTCTTGTATTTGATAGTTTCTATTTACAATTTAGTAATCGTATGTTATTTTACAGGATGTAAGATATCTTGCTCCATACATAGAGGAGGTTCAGAAGGAACGTAAGGAGCGAGAAAAATGGGAAAAGGAATAAATTGATTAGTGACACTTAGTATATGATTAATAAATAGTAATTGTTCTATCTCTTCTATCATGTCTTTCTCTGTATAAACTAAATAATATTGTACTATATTGAAACACACTTTTATCATATTATTAGTAATGAATACAAAATAGTGCTCCACTTACCGTACAAAAAAGAAAGGCCAACGTTAAAAAGACTATAACAAACAAATTCCTTAATATAACATTGAAAGATAAGATTAATTCTATTATATGCCACTTTCTTTTATATATTACCTCATTAATTATATATTTAAAAAAGAATTGAATGAAAACTGACAAATTGGATATGACTCTAAAGGTAATAGTCACATGCGCCTATAACAGACAACACTGCTATCTATATAGTAAAACTGGTAGCTCGTTCCCAGGCGCAGCGTCATTCAAATTCAAAGCCAACTGTTACAAGTTAAACTGCTTAAAACATTAGCGCGTAAAGAAAACTAGTACAGCCACAAAAGAACATAAAAATTTACCCTAAACAGAAATCCAGCAGCCGATCCACGAACTATTTATAAATAGCATGAAGGTAAAAATCCCTACTTGGCAATAACGATGAAAACTTCATCATACATATGTATATACGCATTATCCAGCTTATGCATTCCTTACGCAATCGCTTATTAATTTCCTGTCACATTATAACGACCGGACATGCCTCATCTGAAGAACGTCTGAAAATAAACTACGCTATACTTTCATAAAAATCCTAGAACCTTCCAGACATGAAACTAGCTTTAAAATTGTAAGGTGTTGCCCATACGGCATTGTACATATAGGATCCACAGACAGTTCTATAAGGGGTGCAGATGGGTGGTACAAGCTGGTCTGATGGATCAATATTCAACCCCCCATCCACGTATACGCGATCAGTGGTGCCCTGGCCGAAGATTTTTCCCAAACTGGGTTAAGTCGCTCGTCCTTACTTGAGAGCGGTTGTCCCTAACGTGGTTTGTCGCTCGGGAAACGTGAGTGGTAAAAGCTGTGCATTTTCCAGAGTTATGTGACCCGGATGAGACGACCGTGAAGTTGAAGAACGTCGGAGATCACGGTAGAACGATGGGCAGTGAGGTAAAAGCGTACTTTTTAATTCCATCCCTTATACGTTTTATTCAGTAACAGTCGTCCCTTCTCTTAGTACTCTCTACCATCTCTGTTCGCCACGTTAGACATTCGTGCTTTTCCCTATTCGTTGTAGCCCTGCGTGTGTCGCCACGCTGACGCACCGGTTCTTCTTCCAGTTAATCGTAGGAAACAGTACGTACAGGTTGTGTGTTAAGAATACGTCACGCGTGCTTTGTACATAGAAGTGATTTTGGGAGTGTTTTTCTTTTTATATTTAAAATATGATCCCCTTAGAAATACGTGTGACGGCCAGTTAATTATATATCCAAAGGACAAGTCCAATCTAACGATGTTAACTTGTAATTAACATCATTATCATTTAAATATTGCATAATTGACTGTTCACTATAGATTCTCACTGTACTGGTTATTGCATCAGGAACAGTTGAACAAAATTTTTGTGACTTTTCACTTAAATCATTATAACGAATACTTTTGCCATCTAATTGGAGTGTGAGAATTTTAATAAAAATATGGTGTTAGTATTGAACGTTTTATAAAATATGTTTATATATGTATATTTTGCACGATAGTACTTGATAACGTGTTAACGTTAGACGTGCTTCTCCCTCACTAATTCTCTTCATTCCTTTTCCGATATGCAACATGATGTAATTACATTGGAATTATTTACAGATGTGGGAACAGCAGCAATCGGCTCGCTTTCACGCGAGGAAAACGATAGAAAAGAATTCTAGAAGTCAATCGCGTCACTTTATTTCGCGTAAGAATAACGTTATTATATACGGTACTCATTAATAATTCATGATAACCCTTATAATTAATTAATCATTGAAATTGAAGCGTCAAAGTCATGACGTTCGAGAACACGGGTGCTGAGCCGAAATACTACCTCCGTCACATGTACAAAGCTACAAAGACAGAATTGATGTTATTAGGAACAAAATAAACAGGAAAGACGAGAGAGATAAAGAGAGAAAGAGAGAGAGAGAGAGAGCAACAAAAAAGAAGAAATAATAATAATAGTTGAAGTAAAACGAAGAGATCTATACACACAGACAACATATGTAGACGCATATGCTATATTCTAATGAACGAGTATTTATGTATGCAGTTATAAAATCCACTCTCAAGACACAGAATAGGGTAGACAGTTCTTCCTCAGTACGAGTAATCCTCGTTTGCTAGTGAATTGATTGTCATAGAAAAGTATTAAAAGACTTAGAAGATAAATTAGGATAGGGCTTAGATCGTTGTAACTGTAGAAAGATAATTCTGAAGAGGCTGAAGACCAAATATAAAGTGACTATCATCTATAACGAGCATGGCTATCACTCCCTACGACGACAGTTTGCTGTGGTTGGTGATTGTTGGATTCGTCGTCGCGTTTATCCTGGCCTTTGGAATCGGTGCCAATGACGTTGCAAATAGTTTTGGTACCAGTGTCGGTGCTGGTGTACTTAGCATAACACAGGCTTGCATACTGGCTACGATTTTCGAAATTGCTGGTGCTGTACTCATAGGATATAAGGTATGCTTCATGACGTAATATCACGCAATTAAACTATGGTTGACAAGTTGATCTGATGAATGATCTTCACTGCTTCAGGTATCTGATACGATGCGAAAAGGTATTTTGGATGTGTCGTTGTACGAAGGACATGAGAAGGAGCTGATGATCGGTGCATTGTCCAGCCTTGCTGGTTCTGGTATCTGGTTGCTGGTTGCGACAGCGTTGAGGCTTCCTATATCCGGTACGCATTCCATTGTTGGTGCCACTGTTGGATTTTCATTGGTTTGTCGAGGTACAGCAGGGGTGAGTTTAGGTGTTAATGATTGTGCTGGAGGATATATTTAAAAAAGAGGATCCTGTTTCAGTGACACGTTTGAATAATTACAGGTGAAATGGATAGCCTTGGCGAATATCGCAGCATCCTGGTTTGCAAGCCCAGTTTTAAGTGGCGTCGTATCGGGCTCCATCTTTTGGCTCTTGAGAAGATCAGTTTTGAGATCCAGCAAACCCTTTGATCGAGGCTTACACGTTCTTCCTCTGGCCTATGGTCTTACGATTGCTGTTAATATATTGTCTGTGGCGCATGACGGGCCTAAACGTGAGTCCAGTTTATATTTTATCATTATCATCCTTGTTCATAATTGTTTATCATCTTCTAGTCTTAATGTTGGATAAAATGCCGTGGTGGGGTAGCGCGATAACCGCTCTGACAGCAGGACTCTTGTCTGGCATCGTGGTCTATTTGTTTGTTGTACCTTGGCAAAGAAAAAGAATATTGTTATCCAACAATACAGAAGACAAGACTACGGATTTTGGTACATGTGACAGAAAAGAGACTACGGCACTATCAGTTATCTCCGAAGCACCATCCGGAAGTGGTGGTAACGATAACAGCAAAGAGGAGCCACCAAAGCTACGAGGAAACAGTAGTGCAAGTCCGTTATTGTTAGCAGCTGGTGCAGACGCCGAAGGCGTTCAGGCGGAAGCGGAAGGAAAGGATGAAGAACTGCCGGAAGTCTCGAAACTGTTTTCCTTTTTGCAAGTACTCACCGCAGCTTTTGGTAGCTTTGCACATGGTGGAAATGACGTGAGCAACGCTATTGGGCCTCTCATAGCACTGTGGGCTGTTTATGCAGAAGGATCAGCACGTCAGGAAGCTGATACTCCATTGTCGATTCTTCTCTATGGTGGTTTGGGAATTTCAACAGGTCTTTGGGTATGGGGTAGAAGAGTCATTCAGACACTTGGACAAGACCTGGCACGTATTACACCTACAACAGGATTCACTATAGAGGTATATACAAAATTTAATAAATAAGTTATCCGATTAATATAAAACTCCTACATTTTGTTTCCATACAGGTAGGAGCTGCTGTTACTGTTCTATTAGCAAGTAAAGCTGGTTTACCAGTTTCCACCACGCATTGTAAAGTTGGTTCTGTTGTCTGCGTGGGATGGGTATCACGTGGAGGGGATGGTGTCTCTTGGAGATTATTTCGCAATATTGCATTTGCCTGGTTGATCACTGTTCCGGTTGCAGCTTGTCTGTCAGCTGGTTGTATGGCGCTCTTCAGGGAATTTATGACTTTGTGATTGGATCAATAGGCGTTTATGAATCATTGAGCAAATACCATCCAGGGCTACCATTGTCAATAAATTATTAAGAAATAAATGATAAAAATCTGAGGCATGACGTTTCCTTCTTCATTTTATACCTGTTGAAAAATTAAAATCATTTCTAGATTATACCCAAGTATAATGTCAATTTATTAATGGTAACGTAGAATTAACTTATAATTTTTATTCATTTTACCGCCAAATATATCTACCTTGACAACGACTTGTTGATAAAGGATCGATACGATGTTCAGGTTGCTATAGAAATAAGCTGAGTGGACTGTGTAATCGAGTGTAAAGGCTCTACTGAACTCTCTTTGACAGTTTCCGGGTCATGGACGGTATGAATTATTTTTGAAATATATATATAAATACACACGCACATATTGTCGAAGAATTTTAATTTTTAAAAATGGATGAACTTCCGTTAATTCCTGGATACAGTTATCACGATCCCACAGTGAGTATTTAATTACATCCTTTACTTAATTGTCTCAGGATGACATGCACACTCACACTGTATAACCTATTTCTTGAAAAAGGTGCAGGATTATAAATTGAAGCAAAAATTCAATTTTCTAAATGGTTTCCGTGTCCTGAGAGATTCAGCCATTGGAATCGGCAGAAGACCAATAGATACAGCATCCAGTGCTTACGCGGGCGATTTGGATTCTGTACAGTGAGTACTAATTCCTACTTCATAATTGAATTAAATGCTCTAGATAAATAAGACCTTATAAAAATATTTGATCCTACAAATAAATACCAGGTACGACCCATCATTAACGTATGGCCGAGTACGGGAATACGCGTATCAACAATTCGTGCCACACTATGCAAAGTTTGCACAAAAGTGTTTATGCTTCAAAGCATTCTTTCGTCAAGGAATATTTAATTCCCCGGACGAACACTTTCGTATACGCTACGTGAATATTATTTACTTCCTAGAAGATGACACTATGCTAGTATCCGAACCAGCAGTGGACAATGCAGGATTCAAGCAAGGTAAACTAGTACGTCGTGAAAAGATTGTCAAAAATATCCGAGGTGATTATTACCATTGGAAGGATTTGAACGTCGGAATAGATGTCGGTAATGAAGATTCTTTAAAGCAATATAAAATTATTTTCTAACCTCACTAATTGGTTAATTAATTTTACCTTGTCTCAGCAATATACGGAGTGGTCTATCATACAGTGGACTGCGATCTCTTCACCAGAGAATTCTTATGCAGTCAAGGTATTGACGTGGGTGACAAGGAAGAACCACCTCCGGATCCTTACATTCAATTTCGTGCTGCCAAAAATAAAGTATCTTCATACGTAACACCAGCTGCTGATGATCCTCGACGTCGTTTCCTGGAATACGATGGAATGGTTCTATCGTTCGACGCCACATGGAATGATGATTTTTATCAGGTTATGTATTTCTTGACTGACGACACTGTAGCTGTTCGTGAGATTCATAAGCCGAACGACGGTAAGGACCCCGTGGCGATGTTGCTGAAAAGGACTAAATTGCCAAAAAATTGGAAAGATGTCCCGTCCTCGTATCCTGGAATATATATGGAACGCGGGGATCCGGAAGTCATGGAATATTATACACCGCGAGATTTAAAGGTGAGAAATTTCAGTATTGCTTTACACTATTTGTTTTGCCTTCGATTATCTTTCAGATAGGCGATACTATTTTTATCTTTGGCCGACGGTTCTTTCTCTATGATTGTGACGTCTTTACCAGAAAGTACTACTCGGGAATGTTGGGCTTGGTACAACCACCCAGAATCTGTCCGCCTGTCAAGGAAGAAAATTCTTTACCAAAGTATTCACCACCTCCCCACATCCCTTTTGGCACGCCAGAAGATACTTTAGCTAGTTGTTTGAGCTTTATGCCAAAACCACCTAGAAAGGACGTGGTGCGACAGTTGTACAATTTTCCAAAAAAACTGAGATACTCTATGGTAATGGAAGCTGTGCATCCAGAAGATGAGGATCGCGATTTCATACTGGAATACAATCTCAGTGATGGGACAATCCTGATAAGTGAAATTGAGAAACGTAACTCAGGACGTCGTGCCGGATGTTTCTTAAACTCGATGTTAGTACCAAAACCAGTTACCGATAGAAACAACCCACAGTACTACACACCGGAAGATTTTTATATCGGTGCTAAAATCAATATTTTCAATCATCGATTTATCATTAATGGCGCCGATCTTTTCGTGTATCGATACGTCGAAGAGAATCCAGAAAAATTTCCACAAGAGTTGCAAGACAACATCAGAAATTATTTCGTCGCGAAAGGTCTGCTGAAAGATGACATTAACGCGAAAGCAAAACAGATAAAGGATACCGAAGACTCTAAAAAGGATCTAGATCCAAATATAGTGGAACCTTACAAGGACTCCTTTGATCCAGGAGACTGTATAGCAGATTTTGAAAAAGATGCTCAAAAGAGATACGAGGGTGAACATGGTGAACTGAGACCACCAACACCACCACCTGAAGAACTATGTCCAGGACTAGCAAACATGAACGAACCGGTACCAATGCGTCCATGTGAATTACAAGATGAACTAAAATTCCCACCATCCCATCATAGAAAGGAAATCAAATGGGCTGATCAAGTAACAAACAAACGTTATCATTTCAAATAAAAAAATGTTCAAGCTAATCTTGACATTCTGATAATTATTGCAGATCGATAAAGACGATAAAGGTCATCCCGTAATATCGTGCCGTCCTGAATATCCTGAATGTAAGACAATTATTCCACACGAATGCACAACGCCCCACAATTTCAAGCAGCGCGATCGAAGGTTCGAGGTAAGTCATTAACTCTCTCCTGACCAGCAGTTCACATAAATTCTCTATTCCATTGATTTTTACTAAGGTGGCTCAGCTAATGTATGAAAATGCAACAGAACCACCCAAACCAAAGTTTCCACCGGAAGTACCAAAGTATGAACGCGAACCTGGCAAAAACGTGATTAGCATGGCGAAGTCAGCATATAACGCGTCGTTATAAAATTTTTCCTAATCTTTCAATTTGCTTAGTGCAATTTTATAACGATGTATCAATTTTTTTTTTCATAATTCAATACCACGCTGAAACCTCAATGGCTAATGTTTTACAATATACTTTTTAATTGATATCCAAAGAGTACACGTTTCTCTCTTGACCAGTCATCGATTTGCTTTCTGGCTTGTTATGTATGTATACACACACAAATTCCTAGTGTATTTTGAGAAAGGCATATCAAGGACTTCTATCACTCCATTTGTATTCTATTACGGTGCTAAATCAATTCTAACAACATAGACAGTCGTGTTGGTAACGAAATGTCTGGTTCACCATCCAGATTCATAGTGATAGAGATTATGAGCACAAAAGGTATAGCTGTACGTTTTGCATTATCATGGGACAATAGGATGAAAATTGATAAAGTGTTGTTTCAACGTATATACGTCAGGTGTGAGACATGTAACTGTTTAGATTAACCAATCATACATGAAATTTCCGGAAATACAGGCATCTGATTGGTCAATTTCGCCAGTTAGACTTCAGTTAATTATGGTAAAACCGACTCTGAATCAAAGCAAGGTGACTGATGTGTTATAGCAATTAATAGAATTCAAATAGTAATTGTAACAACCCTAATAACGATGCTGTTAGATCCTGATTAACGCTAACTCTAGTGTAAGAGAATTAATAACAGATAGCATTAACAATAAGAATCGTGTCTCATGAAATTCTCATCAAATAGTACAATAATAATAATCATCCACGTTACAATAGAGTAACTATAATATTATTTCTTCTTGTTGTATAATAATCTTAAATCATTTGCTGCGATCCACGATTAATATAATAATAGGTAATATTATACATAATTCGCAATAGATAATAGAATATGTTTAAAATAATCAGCAGACAATAATTTCAGTTATTATCCATCGATCGAGCGCGATTACATAATGAACTTAAAACTTCGTGGCAAGCCCCTGCACCTCGTGTTTGTTCTTTTTTTTCTTTTCGTTTCAATTTATCATTCTTAATCAAGATGGGAGTGGGCCTTCTCTCAGTTGCAGGCACCAGATTATATGTTCATTGGAGTTTTCAAATGGTAATTAATTCAAACGACACTTGCTTACGATATCGTCCTTGCATAGAATTTCTTCATTTTCAACAAAAGTACGTTCAAGCGTTTTACAAGGGTTAGTCCACATTGTTATAGTTTCTTGTATCCTTCATTCCGCGTCTTCTTCTCTTTCCATCATCATCATCGTCATCGTCGTCGTCATGATCGTCGTTAACTTCTTGCTCCTTTCTTCCTCTTGCATTTTTTTTTAATTTGTACGTTTATGAAACACCATTCCACAAATCGCACGCAACACCACACTGTACGCTTATTAAACCGTCTTTCAGGTTCACCCGATGATGTATCCCTTGAAATTCAATTATTTTGCTCACAATAATTATCATTACATAATATTAATGATGTTTAACGCAACGCTAATTATCATACGGATTAATCATTCAACGAAAGGGAATAGCCTTCAACGACGAGAGTCCCGTCACAGCGGTTAGAAGCCCTTTTGTAGTTTTTCAGGGAGGAAGCGTGGCTTGTTCTTAGGGATGGAAAATTGGGGAGTCAGGGGGTATTGGGGGCAGGGGGTCATTCAAAGTGGATGAGTGAGGGTGAGTGATAAGTTGATAATTAGTCAGAGCGTTCATCCGTCAAGTTGGATACTATTATCAATAGTATTATGCTTTTCTCCTGTAATCGTCGCTACTGGCGGGAACCTCCTCTGCCTCTTCCGCGGCCACCTTCACGGTCCTAGACAAAGGACAGACTAGTTAGAAAACTATTTTAGCTGTTGTCTGTAGTTAGCGTCCTCATTGTTATGGCAATGAATTCAATGAATTCATATGGATGACGAAGTCTCGGCTTACCTTACGTTGATGCTGGTGTGGGTGAGATTGATGTACGTGCTGATGCTGTTGCTGCTGATGATGCTGCTGCTCACGTAATAATTCTCCGGGATGTACTCTGCCCCGATGATTGTTTGATGGATGATGATGTGGCACGGGGTTGATGGGTGCCTTACGCTGATCTTCTTCGGCTTGTCTTCTCTCGTAGTGTCCAAAGTCATCAAAGATACTCGTCGAGTGACGATAAGTGTGGAGTATGCGAAGAACGTGGACGCCCTTCGCGTGAGGTACCTCCTGAGCGTCCCTTGAGTTTGTCACTGGCTTGTTCTCATTGTTCTCTAACCTAATGTGCCGTAGTTGCACGTTAGGAACGTCCTTCACGTAAATCCAACGCACGCGAAATTGACCCTTCCACTTGTCCTGCGACCACACTGAGCTATTGCTCTGATAATCTACTGGCGAGACCATCTGAGCCATACCGCAGAAATGTCCGGATCCGTTGACCGAGAAGAACAAATATAGAGGCGCACCTTCACGATTTGCTTCTCTGTATGCCTGATCGAGTCTCTTATTTCCATGCTCCGTGCTACACCAGATTTCATACTTGATGGACCTGTGGATATCGTCTTCCGAATAAGACTTGATGACAAAGAACCTAGCTCCAGGAGCAGTCTGATCAAAATCCACAGGATTATAATCGTTCTTCACTTTAAGTTCGTCAAGCACAGGGTGCGAGGGAGGTTGCTGAGGTGGTGGAAGCTGAGGTTGTTGCTGTGGCGGTTGATGCGGAGGTGGCTGAGGCTGCATTTGAATCTGAGATTGTGGAGGCGGCGGTGGTGTCGGTTGTCTAGCCCAGCACGGTGGAGGTGGTCTCTGCCTTTGAACAGGAGGCGGTGGTGGAGGTACAGGAGGTTGCACTTGTGGTGGTGGAGGAGCTTTTGGTGGTGGAGCTGAAGATTTGCCTTCGCCCCACGTTCCGATATCCATGTTATGCTTTCCAGGGACCATTGGTGGTGGAGGCATACCAGCCTTCTTCTTCATTCCTTGGGAAGAAGACATTGGGGGCACTGGCTTGGCTGGTTGACTTGCCACACTTGCCCATGTTATTTTTCTGGGTTCCTTAGGGTCCGACTTGGCTTGAGAGTTCGGAGGGGCCTGCTGCTCCTGCCTAGGAATCTCTCTGCTGCCAATAGACAGTCCTTGTACGCTCTGCTCAATTGTCTTCATTTCCGCACCGCCAGGAGTCGGGTAATTCTCATTACCCCTCGGCGGCTGGTAGTAGTCCTCGTAGCGTGCTTTACGAGGCGTACCCCAGGTACTGTAGTCGCCGTTTCCATGGAAGTAATTGAATGCTGGCTGGCCGAACGTCCCGAAGCCGCCACCTGCACTGGCTGAGAACATCCCGTCCATGCCGTACGCGTCATGACCGATCTGACCTCCGTAACCGGAGAGAAATGCGACCGGGTCTGTACCATTTGACCAGGTACCATCTCCGGCACCAAACGCCTGGTATGGGAATGAAGTACCCGCATAATAGGGACTATAAGGATCTCCGGTGCCGATCGGATAACTCGAGTGGTGTTGGGTATTATTGCCTCCTCGCCAAGAATCAAAACCGGTATCTTCTGCGCCAGCGTGCTCCGCTTGCTGTTGTTGTTGCTGCTGGTGCTCCTTGGGACCATTGCTTACTGTTGAGCATAAGAACATACAGGGGTTAAGAAGACTGAAGATGTTTGTTCCGATGATGTATCGGGTGTATGTGGTATAACATTTACTATGAACTTACGCGAGACCTTTATGGAAATCGCCACTGAACATAGCACAATTGTCTTTAGACGTATATTAGTGATATTGCATTATTAAATACTTTGCCACGACTGGAAATCTTATTATATGTGTAACAACTGGAGCATTGTAAGGTTTAATCAGAGTCAAGTGAAATTTTATGATCTTATATTAGCTGAGAAACTTTGGTATTAAATACAATTGCCACAGACAAAAGCAAGGTCAGTATCATATTGTACTACCGTTGATGTAATTAAGGTATAAATATATCCATAAATTCCTATTGCCACATGACAGGATTATTTGATTATTACAACATGTTCTGTAAGTTTATCAATCCATATCATCTCCTTGATTACACCAAAGTATTGTTTTGTTATAATTTTTACTTATTTTCAGATATCAAACTATACATATTCATATTAAATGCACATATATTAGAATGCAATTAAAAGCCATTATTATTTATAATATTTGCTAATGGCTTTAGCCTCAAATTGCAATAAACATTAATTTCATACATAAAGTTAAAATCTGATATAACAGCCTGATATGTTTAATATATCAAAATCATATAGAATATATTTCTTTCATATCACTGTATTACAAATATAGTATGTGTATATACATTGGTAATGCAAACATTCTTTTCCTTAATCAGAGCACAAATTAAATTTGGCTCTGATTTAAGTAATCTGGGATATATGCATATTATCATAGATTTATTTTTAATATTTGAAATGCAATTAAAGCAGCAGCATTGCTAAGAATCAGATAATTTATAAGAAAAGTAAAGAAGTTTCCTTTTAAGAAAAAATCCATTAGTAAATATTCTAAAAGTACACTTAAAATTCATCAGTCTTCATACAATAATAATGTATGAAGTACGATTCCTTACTTCACAACAAAATTATTTCAATGTGCAACTTAAAAAATACATTTTGCAATATTAATTGTTGCAATAGTTATTGACAAAGAGCATCCCAGAACTAATGCAGAGCTTTATTCTATGAAGAACACAATGACAAAGAAAATATATGTGTTTAAAGCATCCTTTGAAGTAGCACCTCGAAGCAACTGGTTGTAGCATGCTTATCATGCAAAACGGATAAAAACCATGATATATGGACTGTCTAGGACACTCACCCTGGCTATTAGTCTGTCCTTTCATCCGCTGCATCGCGTAGCATGTAAAAACATCGAAAATTTAGATGGTATCTCTCCGGCAAATGGGTGCTGCTGTAGAGCAGCCTTAGATGGTAGCGAAGGGTTGGACTGACCTGATCTGAAACAGCACCTGCCAATCCAGCTGACATAACCTGCCACACAGTCTATCTGTATATCCCAGAAGAGGGAATACCGCCAGCTCCACGGTAAGATCGTGTGTTTTAATATAACACAGAACAAGAGGTACACACAACAGCGTTAGACGAGTCTGCAAGCGGAATCACACCTTGCTTAGTCTGTCGTTTTTTTGACCTGAGACCCTCGCGCACTGCCCTGCAATGTTCCGCCGCGAGAGAATCTCAGGAATTTCACGTATTTCACTCCGAATTCGTAAATTCTCACAAATTTCTCTCTTCAGGATAATAACTGCGTGACGTGCACTGACCTCCCGTATGTACCGCCAGTACTGCCAATAGTTCCCGTTCGGAAATCCCCACTAGGGATTCTCAAATCTCCCCATAGAATTAAAGTTTTTTTTCTATGGGGTTCTATTCTTTTTATGTAAGACCACTTTTGAAATACCGGCGAGATGGAAACAGTATAGTCTTTACAATATACTATGCGAAAAACATGGAAATACCTCGTGTACATTAGTTTCTATAATACTAGCTTGAAAACTACTAAATTTAGAAAGAACAGTCTGTACTTCTTGCCGATACATAAATTTCTCCTAATAAATACTTCAGTATATGATTTTGGTAAGGGCTGAAAAATTATACAAAATATAATGAAAATATGAGAATAATGCATTTTATGTTTGTTAAATATTTATTTCATTTTATATTCTTTCATGAAAAATTAGATAAGACACGTTTCACGAGTGATTATTTAAATGCAACGTATGCATTAATAAAGCAATTTAATACCTACGGCTGAGATTTCTTAAGCTTAGTTAATATCTCCGTTTGGTGCAGCACGCAACGATGTGTATACATATGTAAATCGAATTTGCGGCTGAGTTGAGTTTCGCGTCTATATTGGATCAATGAAATCATTTAACCAACATGGCGACGTATGTTGTCGTTTAACAAGTTTCTTAAATACGAAAAAATGTGCAGTTCGCCGATTTAATGACACTAGAATCATTTACTTTCTGTCGGTGACTAAAGTCAACGGATTACCATGGATATTCGTGGCATCGAAGTCACCAACCAATTGAGGGTGAATATAGTTTTTGATAATGAAGTAAAAGTTGCGACTTTCACATTCCCATTTATAATGAAATATATCTATATTTTTGTCTTATAATTTACACATATGCCTCGGTTTTATGAATAGATTGAATCATCCGATTAATTAGATAATTAGTATTAATAAATTAATTGACATTGTCATTTAAAGTAATACATGGAAAGTTTGCATCGAGTATTTTTTTTATTTTACAGCACACAGTGAATGTATTGGAAAAACTAATGCTTGTTGTTTTGTTTACTAGAGTGCCATTCGTGCAAAACTTCTCGAGCTTGGTGTTCGGTATGATGAAGAATTACCAGATTATATCTTGGTAATGGTTGTCAACAAGAAGTCTCGCCAACAGATGCATGAGGATTTGCATCTATTTTTGGAAGATAGCACAACTCCGTTTGTTGAATGGTTACATGATCAAGTTTTAAAAAAGTTACAAAAGGTCACAGTCGCGAAGAAGAAAACTACACGAGAATTTGTACCAACAGTGGTAGTTAAGCAGGAAGAGGAACGAAAGAAACGTAAAAGTAGCGCCACATCCTTCTTAGATGACCAAGTTATCAACCCGAATGGGGAAAGGCTTCAAGATAAACTGATAAAGGAAGACAAAATCTCTGAGAAATCTACCACAAAATCTTCAACATCTGATCAGAGCTCTGAAGAAAAAGAGGGTAGAAATACTGAAAAAAGTATTAAGAACACAAATGCCTCTGATAGTAGATTAGAAAACACATTGGTAGTAACAAATCATGATACCGATAAATCTATCTCCACAAAAAAAGCTTTGAGTCAGACAAATGTACCAAAGAATACCATGAATAATACTGTAAGTATATCAACAGATACTCAAATAAGTTCGAAGGCAGTAAAAGTATTTTCTAAATTTGCCAAAAAGGATGCTAACGTACCAGATAAGAATAATGATACTGAAAAAAGTTTGAAAGCTGCAAGTTCTAAAGATTCAGATGACAATGAAAAGTTGACTGACGAGGAAGATGAAGACATCGACGATAATGGTGGAAAGAAACTAAAGTCCAGCATTAACAAACCAAGAATAACTTCAGTAGTATCTGTCAAAAATCGTCTTGGTATAGTATCTCCTAGGAAAAAGTTTGAAGTTCACAGAGATAAAATGGGCTTTGACACTCGCTATCGACAGTCTGAAAAACGCTTTGATCCTCGCAGAAATGACTTTCCGCGTCGAAGAACCTTTAACAACGATGAAGTTTTCCGCAGAAATCGTGAATTCGAATCCCGAGCTCGAGATCCTGACAAAATTAACGACGTTAAGAACCGACTGGGTATTTCTAAGGAAGAAAAATCTAGCAAAACCATGGAGTCGAAGGACAAGAATTCTACATTAAAATTAAAATTCACTGAGAAATCGGCAGTTACTGTCAAGGATCGTTTAGGCGTCGCAACTAATAACAAAGTTCAAAGAGAACCTAATGCAAAATCTAAGGAAATAATAGAATTGCAAAGAATCAGTAATGTTATGACTAATAAAAACATAAAGAATAGGTTAGGACCTGTGAAGAACAATTCCAAAGCGGTAGGCATTAGACGTGTTCACAAAGCAAAGGCGTCACAGAGCAGTGATGATGATGACTGTTTGAATATTGGTGGAGAAGATGAACTTGACGATGATGCTCTATCGGTATCACACGTTGGTCCACTCAAATCACACATAATAGCTGTAAAGCGAACAATGCCTGATAGAACTGAAAGGAAGCGACAAAAACTTCCTGAGAAATTTGATAAGGACATGTCAAGTGATGTAGAGGATGAAAGTAATGACGATGGTAAAATTGCGAGTAAAGTCATTGTCACACCAAGACCTTTGAGGCCACTACAACCAGCACAAAAACGTGCTACTCAATCTTTATTATTAAGAGCAGTTGCAGAAGCTAATCAGTCTGTGGTTAAACAGAAGAATCCAGAGCCTGTGTTATCGGTGAGTATAAAAGGCAGAAGATAAATATATCCGTTACATCCTTTACATAAAATTACAGTATTGAAGAATATTTTGCAGTAAGAAAATTATGCAGTGTCATTCAAGTATAACGTTTGCACCATAGGATTTTATTATTATTGAAGGTTTAGACAAATAAGATACGCAGTGTTTAATAGTTTTAAAAGGCTGATATGAAACGTTATTATTTTTATTACTCTACACTAACGTATGGAATTGTACATTGGAAATAAATGTTTGCTATTGATTGAACAACAAAAAACAAATCGTTTACCTTCACTCATCACTTATCCTTCGCGATATTCAGTTACTTAATTATAAATATAGATGCTGCACACTATTTCTTTTCTATTTTATGGCTAATCGCGATTGCTTATCTTGCTGGCAAGATATTTATTTTATTAAAACCTTACTTTCGACAGGATAAGAAGTCACTTGCGAAACCTCTCAAACCAGCCAGTTCGCGAGAAGCAGATCAGAATTTGTTAGTACATTTGAATGCTAGCAAAAGATTGGTCATGCGGAAAATCCGAGTGGATATAAGTAACAAGAATTGTTTTAAAAATCAGCCCAAGTCTCGTAAGTACAAGTATTGAAAATAATTGTACAATTATAAATAGTTCCAACATACTTCAATCATTTTGAATAAGACTCTATCGAGTAGATTCCACACGTTCTTAAAAATAATTCCAACATTGTTCCTTTTACTTTGTAGACTTAGCACAGGCTGATGCTGATGAACAAAAGGGAGTATTGATGTCTTTATTTCAAAGGAATGATGATAATCAGAAGTTTTTAGTTACATTAAATGGATATAACAATAATGTTACTAAAGAAAAGAATCCTTCTGACGATGAAGAACATTTGGAAATGGAGGTAATAGAAATATGCAATTTCCTTCTTCGATTGTGTTCTGATTACACTACCATATTATGTTCATTAATATCTCAGGTAAATGAGGATGACGAATTTACACTTGATACTGTACAGACTGATATGTATGTACAAAGTGAATCGTGTTTCAATACATTACCTTCGACAGACATCGAAGAGGATCTTGATATAAGTGAGGATAAGGGCACCGAAGAGAACAATGAAAATTGTAACATTGAAAATGTCGAAGTTACAGAAGATGTACCAAGAAAAAGAAGGAAATTAAGTCCAATAGTATACAACAGATCTCGCTCACCAAGTCCAGCAAAAACAAAACCCGTCACAGTGGTAGCTCCTGCAGTGATTAAAAGTAAATAAATTAACTTCTTATTTAATATAAAATTGCAGCCATATTCAATGTTAAACACACTATTATGTTTTCTAGGAACAGATGTACGTCCTTCCGTAGACGCTACTTTGCCAGGGACAGTTGAAAAATCCAGAGAAAAATGTCGTTATTGGCCCAATTGCACTTTAGGAAGTAAATGTGCCTTTTCTCATCCAGCAGTTCCCTGCAGGTAACATTCTTGCTATTTTTACAATTCTACAATATTCATTAAATGCAACGTGGAAAGTTTCTGTATTAAATTTTTCTTTTAATTCCAGCGCCTTTCCAGCGTGCAAGTTTGGTGACAAATGTGCTTATAAACACCCAAAATGTAAATTTGGATTATCTTGCACGAAATTAGGCTGCGTATTTTCGCATCCTACACAACAATGCAAGTACCATCCATATTGTACCAAACCAGCCTGTCCGTATTCTCATCCCCCAGCAGTAACAACCCTTCCCGTAGAAGCTACAAGTCAGAGAGCAAAATTTACTTGGCGAAGACGGGATTAGAATGTTAAATCATAGGGGCGATGATCACCTATGTAAAAAAATATGTATTCAAAAATTTCATATATCGTATCGTTATTGGAAGATGATCGTTTAATACGACAATATTTTATCCAACTATCTTGAGCAAAGTAACGTCGTTTACTCATGTAACTATACCCACTAAATACCTGTCTATTGGGTAATTAAAACTCACAGTAATTAACGAGCGATCATTTGTAGACGATAAAAAGTGTGTACCAATTAAGATCTTGTACCCAATCATGTGAATTGCCATTCGTGCACTTCTAGCATTAATTGAATGTATCGAATGTACCTAGGTGAACAAAAACTTACAAAAATGATACGTAACCTTAGGGAAATGTACGTTTATTAATTACTATTAATAATGACTAAAGGTATTAAGTATTTATTATCCTTCATCCAGCAGTTTGTAATTATATTCCATTTATGGAATCGACAAAGAATTGTTAACATACGTATGTATGTAACATAAAATATGTATATTCCTAGTATTGAGATCTAGCGTTGAGGTATAGAATAAGGTTTTTCTTTGTTTCACGACCTTTTTTCAGTTGCTATCATCAATTAATAAAAAAACGTTCAACTACCTTCCCATAATTTTATATATTTCTCTCCAATTTGCCTTTTCGAGGTATCTTTTCAAAATTGTTTACCGATCAAGTACAAATAGGCAATAAATCGTTAATAAATTAATAAACACTAAACCACCACATTTTAATTATACCAATATTACTGATAATTAAAGTTATTTTCAGAATATTGAAAATATACTAGGATGAACAATGATATAAATGTCAAAAATATTTTTAACTTTCTCCTATTTGTCAGAAGAAAGCTCCTTTTCATTAATTCCATTCAAATTAATTATTCGTGTTTTTATATAATTTATACTTAAACGACAAACAGTTCTCGAAAAAATTTATTTTTGTTTGTAAGATGCAAGAAAGAGATTGAGCATCACAAGTTTTGGAATCTATAAGCTTTAACTTTGATTTTCAAAATATGTATATATTTTATATATTCGTATTTATATGGCTAAATGTACAAGTCGTTTTCATCTATTCTCTTGGAATTATTACGTGCATGAGTAAAAAGGACGCTGACTCCACCGCCATTTGTTGGAGAACGACGCAGGACGCTACATCAAATACCGTTCTATATACCTGAATAAATGGCAACAACGCAAGATTTATTACTCAGTTATTTCAAAACTATAAAAATAAGTATTAATGAATATTACGTACGCCTTTAAAAAATCATGCTAGTATGTAATCAACCAAAACTTAATTTCCAACGTGGATATATCCTGTCTGAATGATAGACACGCATGACACTTACGCTTTTTCATGGGGGATACAAAAAAACTGAGATAGAAAAAGATTCAGGCTAAAAAAGTAAAAAGCATTTTTCAATCACCTGTTGCAGAAAAGTTGAGAAAAATAAATTGAGTTCTCCTGAGTAGCAACTGTCAAAATGAATTACATTGACATGTGTAATTAGCTTTGGGGCGTCATGAAAGTAACAGGATTTTTGTTGTAGTTTTTGCTACAGACTGTATTGGCTTTAGTTATGTATTTATGCGAGTACAGAGAGAATTCTCGGCTGTGAGAAAAATATCGAGATGATTATATGCAGATAATTACTAATTATGTGATTTTGCATTGACACGTTCGTAAGAAACAAATATTTTCGTGTAAGAATACGCTTTTCAATTTTTAACGGAACAATTGGACTAGCTAGCTTCGTTTTAAAGAAATTCAAAGTTGTTTTGTTGTTGTGTTTGGTTCGGCAATAATTCACATGCTGTACATTATAGAAACTTTCGGGCTTTATTAGTCACTCACCCTGTCTGTGACAGGGTGTATTTTCGAAAGTAGTTTGTTTACACATGATGCCAAAGAAGGGTGAGTCAGCAGCGTCTCATTTTCACAGATGAAAAGTCTTTCTTACAGTTTTACGAAAATTTGTGTTAACTACCGTCTCTTTGTAATTTTATATTGCTTCCTCTGCAGTGCCAAGATTTGTCAGTCTCTTGTAATACAAAAATAAAAATACGCAATACGTATATGGCGAATTTAGATAAACTAACTTTTCTCAGGTAGAATTTAATTCAAATATCAATTAAGCAGAGAATTAAAAGGTACACGTTGCCAAGTATCATTTAATGATTCGACGTTGAGTTTTTCACAGCGTTTTTCCAGCTGAAGCTGGAAATACACGGGCACGCGTTATTTTTCTCAGGTTGGCTTCATTAGCCTCTATAGAATTCTTAGCTTCTTCTTCTTCTTCTTTGATATAATTCAAACGACGTATTCCAGTCTATATTTTTTACCTGCAAAATTTCAAGAATGAGTGAATTTTTGTAAATTCCTTCTAAAATTCTCATCTTTCTGAAGTTTTTTTGCAAGGGCAATAGTGACATAGAAAACTCTGTTACAAATGATGTCTTGTCGTAGAGCACTGTTACACTGGCTGTGATTGGTTGTCTTGTACCAGTCAACTACCCCCTCCAATTCGAAAAGGGCGCGTAACCAATTACCGGCAAGGGTAGCACACGACAGTTGACTATATATATTAGGGCATTTGGCGAAGAGCATTAATCATTCAGTTACTGTCCTTGAACGCGTCAACTACAGTTGAAAGTTCTCCTGAAAATTACCAGAAAATGGAGGATCTGCAGAACATCAAAAAGGCTGGAGAAGATTACAGCAAGGTATATACTTTAATTAAATTCAATAATTATTACTCAAAGAAATCATTTTTTTTAAATTTACTTATCTTCAAACAAACCTCAGATTTATCCTCTTGTGTTGCAAGCTTTTTAATGAAATCATCTTTCTTCTTTGCTTTCAGAATCGTCTTGATGGTGTAGCTGAATTACCGGAGCTTCAAATGCACGTTGATCCGGATGTTGAGTACAAATCTTTTCAAGAACAGCAAACATGGGCTCCAATTGACGAAGAGAACAACCAGTGGCTCTCGGTTTACATGCTAGTGGCACGCTCCTTAATCACCATTAATCAAATAAAAGATGGAGTGCCAAGCAAAGAGGCCTTGGAAAATGCATGCTTAGGAGAAGCTGACGAATTCATGATGGAGTCCTTGTATGAAGTCGGCTACGATCCACTATCAGCTACACAGATTTACAGAAAGAAGAATTTACCAAAGACGCTAACTACTTTATGGTCCGAGGAAGAAATTGTGAGTATACACATTGGTTGGATAAGATTTTACCACGTTCATGAAAGAATTGTATAATCTAATAAAATTATATGTTACAGGCTCTATTCGTTCGTGGGATTGCACGCTATGGAAAGAATTTCCACAAAATTAGAAAAAACTTGTTGCCAGGAAAAGATACGGTGAGTTATTATTTCAGACAAGTTTTTGGTCCATATCCACCGACGGACGCTCGAAGAAAGAATAATTTATTTTTCTCCTTTTTCTCTGTTACAGGACAGCATCGTTGAGTATTACTACAAGTGGAAAAAGACAAAGTCTGCCCAAGATGCTCGTAAACGACGCAATTCCAGATTTTACAAGGCGAAGCCACGAACTGCAGTAAAAACTGAGAAACTAGTTATCGATGCACCTTTTGTCTCTGGGAAAATGGTGACTCGCAGCACTCGTCGCCAAACTATTGCTGGCGACGAAATTAAGTCCGCCTTTCTATTGGACGCCACTACAGGACCCAAGAGAAATAGGAAATCCCTGCCAGGAGATTGTAACAAATCGACGTGACTAGAGCCTCACTTTGACGGTATCTGACTTTGTAAATAGTTTAACAATTTGACTGCTAACACGGACTGTGTTAAAATCTCAGTGATGGGACTGATCGTTAAAAATTGTGATATACGATTCTGTCCATACATGTTTTTATACGTACTTATTATTATTGCTCTGTACATATATTATATTATTTGATAATAAAATATTAATTTTATTTTTAAAAAACGTTATTCTCTTCCTACTTTAACTCCCTTATTCTATACCTCATATCTTATGAAATAGAAGACAGTTGGATCTGAATAGATATACAGAAAATATTGCCTACGTTTCGTATTGATAATTGACTTTCTACGATCTTTGTATAATGAAATAGTGTTTTCCAATAAATTCTGTTTACCTTGAGGGAGCTAGTATTCTATTCTCATAGATATTTCCTAGCCGTTTGAATCACAAGATTTTATGGTATATCGTACGTATTGAAGATTATATTATTTTTGTAGAATTATAAAGACACAACACTTGCCAAGATATACAGACTGTGATATTTCAATAATGAATTAAGTGAACTGACATAAAACGTGAAATCGTTGCTACGCGCGGCAAAGTGAAGTTGCTTATTTTCACAATAACGAATTATACTTCGCGCCTATTGAAACTTCTCTCAACTTTAACCTCTCGTGATACGGCCTCGTGCGTAACGATATGTACATTTACGTACGGATTTGAGGATTACCGTGAATTTATCGACAGGATGAATGAGGTTAGTACTAGTGTCATTTAACTGTGAGATAAATATCGTTAGCAGGAAACACATTAAACTTTTTATTTCACATCATATGATCAATTCATCATTAATCCATTGTCTGCGTCGCAGAAAATTTCTTGTGGACAGAGCGTCGTTTTTGCCAGCGAATAGACAGTCAATAAATATTGAACTAACCTTAATCCCATATTCTTCAAGACAATTTGTCATTAGCCGAGTAAACTTTTTGATAGAATAAACTCGTGATATCTCATTTCGACAGGATCAAAGTCCCCAGAGAACGTTGTGCGGTTATGAAAAGACGCCATCATGGCAACTGTAGATCGTAACAATGTGTGTCATAACAGCTGTTATAAATTTTTTTATTTTTCCAATTCACAACAAAAGTGAAAAATTATACGCAAATATATCTGCCGCTTATTTTAGCAACATGAATGATCATTCAATAGATCGTTAATCGCGGGTGTATGTTTACAATAAACATTGATGCTACTAGCCACTCTTCCTTTCTACTTCCTCTTTCTAAAAGCACTGCAGCTAGCTCGTTAAATGCTATCGTATAAATTGCTTTGGCCAAACAGGAGGACTTAAAATAATAATTCGTGTACCTTTAGTTTAGCGCAAATGCAAGGTCGTAATTCTTCAAGAGTTCTATTATAGTATACCAAGTGTACAATAGTTGGCTGTCCGTTATGTTTCGGGGTATGTTATTATATTGTAACTCGCTTCGCACTTAATACCTTGTGCACGGCCAATTACCCCCCAATTTATTTACCCTCGCATTCCCGACATTTTCACAGGTACGTTTCCAGCACCACCTTATTTCTATTATACTATATAAGAGAAATAATGTCTCTTTGAACTTTGCACTGCAATTATTCGTATCCTATAATTCTCTTTATCTTCGTACATTCGCTAAGAATATTTTTTGTGCTTTTTTCTATATCACACTCCAGCTAATTTCGACTGTTTTTTAAAGCTTAAATACTTTTTCAGGATTCAAGAACGATGATTGCCGAAGTGGACCAGAACATGGAGGTTGTTGTTCACGGAGAGCACGCCGCTAGGAAACTCTCTAGAAAACAGATAACGGAATTGCGTTCAATTTCGAATAACAATAATGCATCATCCAGTACCACACGCGCCGTAATGGCACAACATGATGAAGAATTAACATCTCATCGTGGAACGAATGGGATTTTTCTAAATTCAACAAAGATAACGGCTATTGGTCAATTCTCACCACAGGCGGGATATTTGAATGCACCACAAGCTCTGTTATCTAATTCATCATATACAGGACATACAAATCGTTTAATTGCATCCAGTGATCCGTCTCGTATAATAAATATAAATTTCGAAGGAGCTGCTTCTAATAATATTAATTCAAATTATATATGCATAAACAATTTGGATCTGAATAGCAATCATGGGTTTCCTAATACACGGATAGTCATTTTGCCACAATTAAATAATAATCAGATCCGCCAACCAAGTCAGATACCAAACATAAGGAATGAGATTGCTGTATCAATGATACAGTTAACCGAAGCACCAGAGATTGCTGTACTGTCTGATGATTCTAATGGGAATGGAAAATGTCTGGCATTGTCAAGCAATGGTGACAGCAATAACGGTACTTTCCAAAAGCAAATATCGCTGCAGGATTGTGAAAAAGAGGCTGACACTCTGGGCAAGGAAATCCATTGTATCTCTAACCGTATGGTGGATAGTGGTGATGAAAGTAATGGTCTTTCAGATTTCATTACAATATCGAAGTCAAATATTAATACGATATCTAATAAGATCCAAAACGATTCAGAAGACGTGATTCTTCCTGATACCAATGAGAATTTAAATGTGCTGAAATCTAACGATGAGATTGGTAATTTGCAGACATTGAGTTCACTTAACGAATCATCGAGTTTATCAACTGAATCAAAATCAACTAGGTTTTCATCTAGTCTAAGTACTCTTAGTGTAAATCGTAATGATTCATTTTTATCAAAACCGTCATATTCCCAAACGCGTGATAAGGAATGTGATAAAATGCTAAGCAGGGAATCAAACGTAAATATTAATAAATCCAATAATAAGATCCTCGTGGAGAAAGAATCGTTAGGTGGGTTCATGAAAAATGTTTTAATTATGAATCTATAATTGCAAGATATATGTGAAGGTAATTAATTGAAATTTTGTTGCAGACGTTCAAAACTTTATTTCAGAGAAACACGAGGAAAGTAGCGATAATCAAAATTGTGTAGATCTGGAAAGTCAAATGAACGACACTATGTCTACTGTTCTTGAAAATGAAGTAGCTGATGATCTTGTTGAAATACTTACTGGCTTGGATTCGTCTCCACAAGAGGATCGTCGGTCGATTCATTGTGAAAAGATTACACGTACAGTGTCCGAGCTGCTGGACTTGCCTGAATATAACTTTGATTGTAATAACGCATCTGTCTATGGTGATAAAAATGAGGAAACAGAAAGAAGAAATTCAGAATCCACATTGGAGGAGAAAGAAATATTGCGTATAAAAATGTCAAACGTTAGTATGGAACCATCTGAATATAAAAAGGATGCTTGTTACTTCAAAGAATTTTTGAAATTGGATTATACAAGCACCGACAGCCAAGAGCTTAAATTTTCAACGCAACAGAAAAACTCTTATAGAGATGTCAAGCATGAAGACGACTATTTGTCAGAAGAAGCTAGTATGGATTTACGTTTAGATTCTTTTTATCATGGCTTATTCAAACGTAATGTTATACGTCAATCGAGTTTGAATCCTTTGTTTTCTAAGCGAACGCTACTCGAGAATGATATGCGTACTGTATCTATATCTGCAAAGCACGAAATAGAAGTATGGAGCAGAAGGAATAATAAGGAAAAAGAAGAATCCGTACACGAGTCAGTCAATGTAACGACTGAAAAAGGACTGGATAAAATATCTAGCATAGAAAATTCTGAACGTAGAAAATCGAGCAATGTGCTGTCTACAGAATCAAATTACCTTGTCAGACATTTGACATTTCCTCGTGTAAAACTTAGTACTGTGATTACAGATAGATCCGATGTCAAAAAACTAACGAGTCAATTATATGGATTGAGAAATCAAAGAGCTCCTTATTCACGTTCTAGTGAGCTCTCGCACAAAAAGCGTCCTAGGAAAAGGAATTCTGTAAAATGTCAAATGGAAGGTTCTGTTGTCAATCACCCGAACGATTTTCTTCAATATTCATCGCAGGACGAGCGACGAGTGGAGCAAGAAAATCACTCGCAGTTGGAAGTAGCAAACGGTGAAGACTTGGGACAGTTGAAGAATGATAGTTTGAAGAATTCGTCTGGTTTTCGTAGACGTGTACAAAATTTGATATCTGAAGCAAATGTTTGGATACAAGACACTACGATTCGTGGCAAGACCAGAAGTCAAAGCAGAAGTAAGCAGAACGAAGCCAATCAAATGAATGATTCGAGTATAAATTGTCACGATACTATAAGCACGAGAACTGTGGCCGAGGCACCAGAAAACAAAAGTAAAAAATCAAAATCCAAAAGTCAGAAGTTGAAAAATTCAAGAAAGTCTGATGCCCCAAAGAATTCTGTTGCGAAAAAAATAAAAAGGTCATAAAGCAGATCAGCGTCGACGATTATGAGATAGTGCAAGATGAATTAGTTGAGAATATTCTAGAAGAGTCATCTTAGTTAAGTCCAAAAAGTAAGGCAGTATCCCCTACTAGAAAATATTACAATCACGATTGAGTACAAACTAGTGAAAATCAATCCCACGCTTGCAAATGAAGCGCTAATGCGTTTAAGTACTTAAAGAAAAAGTAAGAAGAAGAAACTAACCAAGATTCAAGTCATTACAAAGAATGTGTTTATTATGAATAGCAATAACTTATATTTTTATACAGTATAAAGTTTCCAATGTAATTACATTTTATTTTCATTATAACTGAATAATATCAAGTGATAAGCCTGTTAAAAAAATTTAGCTTGTATTTACTCATAAGTTTTGATTCGTCAACTCGCCAAGCTTTGTACGTAATAATATAATAGCTTCTTTTTTTCGTTTCAAACGAAATTTTTACGGTTTATTTCACGTAAATAAACGTACAACATAGAAAACATAGAAATACGCGAATCCATTTGATTTTATTTTCATATATACCTACAGACGTCCTACATATTTTACAAGCTTCGTCATAAAGTGGACAGCTTTTATTATGAATGCTCTTTTTTGTCCTCTCTTCCTGCGAAATTGCATTTCACATTCACAGTATAATCCATGCAACCTGTTATCTCCACACGCAGTAGACAGAACAATTATACATACCTGCATTTCAGCATTGAATTTTTACAAGTTGTCCAATTTGAAACTGAAGGTACAAATAGTCTTGTAAGCTAAGGAAGAATAAGGCGAGACTCATAAAGAAATGATAATATTGCTTTATTTCGTTTCGTTACATCTAATTCTTAAAATTCGTCGAGTTTAAACTTTGATTACGACGAATTGTACTAGAATTATCCTTAATAATACTCTTTGGTTGAGAAAATTGGCTTTTCGAATTTTCGAATTGTCTTCCTCGCGTTACATATGTCTAAAGGATACATTGTACGTAAACTGACTGAAGCGCCTCGAGGAAATTGTACCTTTGAATTGATTTTTCAATAAATTATTTTCTCGTAAATTTTGTATTTTTTTTACACTAAGTTCGTCTCTTTCGGAAAATTAATCCATAATAATTCACAGTGATTGTAGCTCGATTTCATTTGATTAAATTAGTGTTTAGGAAAATACAGATTTAACCAGTGATAATTTTGTTAAAAAGCTTTCTTGCAATTACATCCGATATTCCCTGTTCGATAATAATACGTTGGAGAATACAAATTACATATATTGGAAATATTAATGGTATCCAATGAACGTGAAAAGTGCTGTTCTTTTTTAAACTTCTAAATGAATAAAACACTTTTACATCGTTATTTATGACGCGTAATAACCATGTGAATAATGGAGAGACGGGAGCCATTACGCATTTGCAGTCGAACGAGATTTTTCGAAAATTACTGAGCACGAGTGTTGATAAATTGTCATGAACAGTTTGAAACTCACTTAATTCTTAATACAGCTTTAACGTTGAAAATAATTGTAGAAAATGGGCTTACTGCGCAATCGCCGTTAACTGAAAATCAATCCGTCTTTTTTGCGCAAAATTACATAACAGGATTGCATAGCATCGTATAAAGTATGTAACTAAATATTTTACAAACAAAAAATTACAATAAATCTACGGCGGCACCTCGAGACAAGCTCCTCAACATTTTCTATTTGTCTTTTAAACAGAAAAGTTGTCAATAGTAATTTTCATAGATGCAAGATGCGTGGATAAAGAATGTACAGGGAGAAAAAATTAAGAAAATAAAGATTGAACGATCCTTTGAAAAAACAAAGATTTCTTTAGACTAGACGTTCACGTTCAGCAGTCATGGTCGTGCTCATGCACGAGAAACGTATCTCTATACAGAGAACTTGGAGTACGGTGCATCATTGTCACGTATGAACTTCCTGAAGCAGGAGTAGCAGAAGGATTAGGTGTTGGTGTCAGCAGTGGTGTACCCTGGAGACTGATAGCCAATGGTAGTGCACCAGGGGTGCATAATCCCATTGCACCCCGTCCGCTCTCGGTGACCGAGCGATATCTGGGAGGTCTTGTTGACCTGAAAAAGTTTTATTATAGGTTATAATTAACTGCAGTTCTCCCTGGAAATACCTATAATCGTGGCAGCCATTTTGAGAACGCTTAAAAATGCATGTTACGTCAGAGTCTACATAAGCTAAAACTTTTACCTGGAGCATTTGCACTTAAGTAGACGTATAAAAGCCGCCCTAAAGGTTCTATTGAAGACTGTATAGATCACTGGATTGATCGTGGACGAGACGTATCCCAGCCAAAGACACGTATCCACCACGTGTCTCGATACAGAGCAGTGTGGACACGCAGCGAAGATGATATTCAGTATGAAGAATGGCGCCCAGCAGAGGACAAACGTGAAGAACACCAATCCCAGTACTTTGCTGGCCTTTTGTTCGGTAGCTACAGCATTAGCCGCGAGTGATCTTCTTTTCGTTCTCCCAGACAGGAACCTGGACATTCAATTTAACAAGTAATTTTTCTCTCGATTCACTACTCTCGATTTTCCACCTCTATTGCTACCTGAGTAATATAGTGCAAGCTGCTGGAAGATTGAAGTTATAACTCTCAATTCTGTTGTCGCAGCTCTATTATTTCGAAGATAGAACGTCGTAAAGTCCCTGCCAGTTGCATAATGTTAATTAACGGAAACGTGTTAATTTATTATCCTGTTTCATTGTTCGGGACGAGTAACAGCCTCGGAAAAGTAGTTTATTAAGGTTATGTTCGCTCACCGGGACTCGTTCAATTTCGGTTACGTGATCCTTGTCAACCGACATGTTTAACTCTAGACTTAGGATGACTGCGACGTGGTGAAATCATTCTTGAGGAAATAGGAACCAGATATTTTCAAGTCGGCTTACTATACTCAAGCTATGTGACGTACACTGTAACTTTAGTAAATTGAACCAGTAAATTCCAATCAACCAATGCGACAGAACTGTTTCTGCGGATTTTCATTACACGAGAAATTTTTTAGTTTAGTCGTCGATAACATCCGCGCTGTCGATTTATCAGTCGTCGGTATTAGCAATTACAAGGCGACTCACTTGTAGAAAGAGAGTCAACTATCCCGTATTTTTTGCCTTGGCCTAAAATCCTCCTACTTCTTTCGTCTGTGTTTCGCGAAAAATATGTGCACGGCCATTCATTCTGGCAGTTTGCGAAATTGCAAAATGGGCGCTAGAACAAATTTACGCGACCCTGGGTGGCGCTCAATATATCTGTCGTGACAAGGTTATGCCATTCATATAATGATAAGTGCTATTGGGGATGAACATAAGGATTTAAGTTACACAACCTTTTATCTCTTCTATTCGTTATCTCGCCGAGAAGTAGTAACACGCGTTTGTTCGCACGATACCTATAGTGATATTACATGTAAAATTCCTTTTTTTGTGTCCTCAAGGATTCTTGCTTTCTATGAAGCGCAAGGTAAATACATATAATTGTTCTTGCAACATTACATTACGGATTTGTTTCTTTATGTGTTTTTATCTCTATTCTTTCTTTGCTCTCCCTCTTTTAGTGAAACATTTTTTTACCCCTTGGGTGCTACGCCAATGGGGAGTACTAAAGGAAAACCCAAGCCATGTATAAAAGCTGTAATTTTTTTCTTTTTCTCAGGTCTCGTTAGACAACGGATGTGAAAAAATATTCTCTGCTGTCAAATGGCTGCACTGCTCTACGTAATACATACTACGATAAATATATTCGATGCTGCTGCCACTTTACGACGAGCACTTCCGCCTACGTTGGATGTGTCACGTTTTTATAGGTTATCTACTTCAACCATTCCTGTACGTACGTTGAGCAAATTGATGAGATAAAAGAGAAATATACGCAGACGTCAATAAAGTGCAGTAAGTTTGCATTACGTTACTCATGTATCCTTGATTATCGTTCAGGATGTTCAGACTGGTCTAGACATCAGGATAAAAAAGATTTGATTGATGCTCGTCAATTTGCAGCATTGTCTGAGGATTAGTGCGTGATATTTCACGGAATTCAAGATTAACCAATAGCTTGACAGACACTTGAAAGCACGTACGCCTAACACTTTTCTCTTTCAGGGTGTCTACTTGCTCAGGCTAATAAAAAAATACCGTTAAATCCTACCTGAGGTTAAGTGTCGTCGGCGTAACGTTCAGCTGGAGCTTAAGCGACCGCAGCGTGAAATTTCGTGTTTCCCGCGCAATGTTTTCAGGAGTTTGAGTCCCTTGGTCAACTTTCCCATTCGTCCTCGTAACCGCTGCACTAGCTCGTTCCGGATTTCCGGCACCATTCACCGCAAAGCTTAACTGTGGCTGAGACACACTCATCCTCATGCTCGTACCTCTATGAGTAAAAGGGTAAGGTATCGTTTAGCAGAAATTGCATAATTCTCTAAAATATCACAAGAGACATCAAGTTCTATTAGTTGTTCTCTAACAGTACCCCAGTACGATTTTGACTTTGTTCATTTGTTGGAACAGATTATAATCAGGCAATTATAATTTCAATGATAATATCAGAATATGAATATATGCTGGTACACAACGGTAAAAATATAATATATATATTTTTATTGGTTCTCAGGTCAATTGTCAGTTGTGATATTTTTCACGAGTCCACATCTATAATGTACCTGCTGCTGGTTGCACTGCTTCCAGAAGTTCTCCATAACTGCCGTGTGGACAAGGTCGAAGCTCTGGAAGACCTCGACGGGGTAGTCGGTGCTTTGGCTGCCGCAAAGCGACCTCCCAGTCTGCGAAACTGATCGCTCTCAGGATGTTCCGCCACAAAACGTGCTTTCTTTCTCAAGAGCTGCACCGTGAGTACATACGTCGCCACCATGACGATCATAGGTATGTAGAAGGCGACTAGAGAACCGAAGACGAAGAACGCCCTGTTATTAATCACGCAGAGACCTGGTTCTGGCATGATATTCAGGGGGTTGATTAAACCTGCAAATCAATTTTACGTATATATTATTCTTTTTAGGAACGGACCACGAAATACATTCAATACTCAGTCTGGTGCTACATCTGGACCACTAGATGGTGCGGATTGCTATATTTTTAATGCTCCATGAAAAACTGCTGTGTAGATGAGCATCATAGGAGGAAGAAGAGAGAGAAAGTACACAGAAATTCTCTTTGTTATTGATTGAGTTTGTGGCTTTAATATTGGTATTCATTTTTAAGAAGGGGATGATAATGTGCATCAGTATTGAGTCGTGTTTACAGTACCTATAGACTGATGCCTGTTGGTAATGAGCTGCCTATATGAATGATTAAAACAGATGAGGAATTTGCCACTGGGTAGAACTGAATAATGGAAATATCAGAGATTATCATGTTTACGAGTATAAGGAAGGATACGATGTGGTTAAATATATCAGTTGGCTTATGTTATTCTAAGATGGGACGATGATCCTCTTAACGAACATAGATAAGCGCTCCTAGCGGTGAGACACGTAAGCGCTAGAGAATTCATCCAGGAATATATTGAAGGAGAAACATTGAAAATTATTAAGTCATACATCCCATATGTAAACGATGTTCCAGTTAAAACTTTGTCACATGATTTTCCCATTTACGTGACACGTGCTTGGATGTGACAAAGTTCAGTCGAGACGCTGAAGCCGACTGAACACTTGTTCAGCTTTTGGAAATTCGCATCAATGCAATTGTCAATGCGCTCGGTACGTCTTTTGTATGCTATATAAAATGTAAAGACGAGTCCACGGATTATCTTGAGGATCAATAACCGATTAACTTTTTGTTCAGCTCAACGTCAATCACTGCCAGCAGAAAAAGTGAAGAAAACATTCAACATATAACGCCAGCCTTACATCCATCATCGACGAGCGGAGTCTGGAAAGAATTTTTCAAAATTCTTATACTTGACAACGAGAAGACTTTTTTGAGAAAGAACCAGAACATTTTTCTCCAGTAAGATTAAAGCTGCCGATTCTTACTCTGCTGCGTATAGAAGGTAAAAAGTTCAAAGTGTACTGCAGCTAAGAATGTGCAGTCTTTGATCCGCCGTTGAACTTCAGTTTAGCAAGAAAGAATAAGGAAGTTACGACTGGCTACGAACCTTTAGTATACAATAGCTACTCTTTGTGATTACTCCTTCATTTTTGTACCTCAAGACTCTTTAGCTCACAGTTACATTCGCAGAAGACTGTGAGACCACAAAAAAGATGCAGCACTACGTCATTACCGAGTTTTACACTTTCTGAGGGTAGTTCACTAGACTGTAAGGGTGCAATTACTGCTGGAACCGTTGGAACGAATTTCAAAAGCAATTAACTCAGAATGCGATTTCTGCTTGAACATATAACCCCAACCTCAAAACTTTTCTCTCTCTTCAACATCTCTCATGGAAATATCTTGACAGTGAGAATCTTTGACTCAACCCTGAATCAACATATTTGAATAGCTGCTAATAATCCCTTGGCCACAAATGGAAGTCGTTCCAGGATGGTTCAAACCTGAAGTATTGAGTGACCTAACACGTTATTCAAATAATATTAAACTTAAACATTTGTTAACTTACCTAATACTGTTATAGAACTGGAAACCAGCATAGCCAACAGCCATACTGCAGCAATTTTGAAGCCGACCAGTCGCTTTGTGGAGATATGCCTTGTATGCAGTGGATTCCGAATACCCAGATAACGTCCAAGAGAAATGAAACACATGTGCATTATGCTTGCAGAGCATGCAAGTACGTCACAGGTCACATATACGTTGCACCAAACCACACCGAATGGCCAGTAGCCTGAAAAATATAATTAAATATTCAAATCAAAAAATATCAGAAGAAAGAAGACAAATTAAGCTACATCATAACCATCATACTGAATCCCTATAATATTTATTAATTAGAACTAGGAAACCATTATTAGATTATTTAACCTTATGAAAAGGCTACCTAGGGAAACTTCATTTTCCTTAGCACAATACGTCACTTTATAGGGACTTTAGATACCGCAAGTGGATCATCTTGAACAATGGAAAAGTAGTTCAGGTACTCATCCTCGTTTAATGGGTGTTCAGTAACTCCACAGCTTTATAAAACTCACGCAGTCTTTTGATTGCGTTAAATGGCAGTAAATTATGTTCTAGAAATTACGTCAAGTAATCAATAACGTTGTTAAAATTTTTCATTGCTTTTATATTGATCCATTATCAATTCATCAATAATCTATTGTCTTTATTAGAAGTTATGTAAGGCTCAAACTTGAAGTTAATAGGGTGGATAAAATGGATGCTTGGGGTAATGAATTTGGCAATACACGAACAATTCGAACGCCATAGACCCTCATTAATATTTTACGTCAGCATTCACAGGTCAGATAGGAATGTATGAGGAATTTCATATCTGATTCGTGGATAATAATTATCAGTGGCTGTAACGTGACGTAATAATTCCATTTGAATGAGAACATAGCTTTAGACAAAGCTTGTATATGCATACATGTATACATACACACATACAATGATGGGAAGGAAGTCTAACGCTTTATCGAATAATTTAATCCTACGAAGGCATCGAAGGCTGAATAGCTTAGGGGGTTAACACCGTCACGAAATGTCAGAAGGTATCTGGCAAAAAGCTAGTTATATGTATTAAGTTCGACTTAAGTCCCTAAACGTTTTAAAGTCTGATATATAATAATAATTAGTAGCATTAATTCGCAAACATATATTTATATATTTAGTATTGTTTCGATTACTGTGTAAATAGTCGCTCGACACTCTCAGTGAAGCCAAGTAGCTACGTGTTTTTGTACAAATTCAATTTCGTATGGACGAAACTTTGTTAGGCAAAAGCCGAAGAAACTTTAAAATAGATTTTCGACATTAAATCAATTCTCTGAAAAGTTTTTGACCGCTCGGTTAATTATCACGGTACTCGTCCTGTGAGCAGCAGCTTCGTTATACGGGACGCTTGTTTAATGAGCATTTTTATTGTGTTATCGATTTTGCAAAATCTCGTCAACTTGTACGGGTTACGTGAAAACTTATTATATACTGGGTGTCTAGTTAATCGTGTATTTACTTAACGCGCGGTTGGTTCCTCGTGGTAAATTTTTGACTTCCTATCAATTTTACATTTTTGTAGTCTTTCGAAAAAATTATACATTTTTCTACGTGTGCATCTTTAGGTTTTCAGCTAATTTCAGGAAAATCTTCAAATAATTCTCTGCCTGAGAAATGCAAAAAGAGATTGCAAAAAATTCTAAAGTAAATCATTAGCATTTACTACACTGAGCATTCACGTTCATCTACTAAACACTGTTATCGTTCACGAATCTTTCAGGCTTTGCAAAAAGTTACATGCTTAAGTTGGAAACGTGCCAGAGTATACTGTGGAAGTGTATATCATACAGATAGACTGAGCTGTGCCAACCGTACAGTAATTTATGCATATAGCATCGCACGTGACGTCATAGGTCAAGTTCATTGCTAGACAAAAAGCATTTTGGGATTTATAAGCTTTTTTTTTTCATTCAACATTTTCGGGTCATAAATCAGCTTGAGGCCAACCCCTTCAGATTGGCCCGTTTATCTTCATTCAGATATGTATGAAGCATTCGACAAATCCTCTTCTATGTCCTGAAACGATGATCCGGTAAACGTGGTGGTTCAGATATACATATACAATATGTATGTTTATATATATCCATATGTGGACATGGTATCAGCATATAGTATCTGCGTAAACATAGCGAGAATGAAAAAGTCTATCTGTACACAGCATATATATATATATATGTCTGCTGTGTGATTCGATAAACAACCCCACGAGAAATCAGCTTGCCAGGGTTCCGAAAATATACGAATTTTTATTTTGCCACGTTCGTACAAACGAGCTTTTTAAAGTAGACTACCCTCATCCACTTTATATTCCCATTCGTCCTTTTTTCTCTCTATATCTGCTCGTTAAATCTGTTTTTTGAATATTCACTTCAGCTACCCATCATGCTCTAGTGTAAAGGACCAACGTCTAACCTAACCTCCTTCTTGCATAGTGTTTCTTTTCTTTTACCATTGGCCATCTCTCACTTTTTTTTTATATACAGAACTGTTATCATATTTCTACCTAATCTTTAAGTGTAACCACATCCTTCCGTATGTGTCTTGTCCAAGGAAGTTTCAAGGTGCAGTATTTTCAGTTGGCTGAGACACGTGTGCTTTATCGTGTCTGCCTAAGTTATCTTTGCAGCACATTGTTCGTGGATTTTCATTTTGAGTTTACATATCTTCCGGACAGTGACTTACTTTATGTATTTAATAACCTTGGAAATGCTTTTGAATACTCAATAATATCATACTCGAGTACATATATGATTCCAGCTGTTATTCATTGATTTGATTATAAAATTATAATTGATAAATTACAGCAATTCTCTTAATAGTTCTAGCCGACCTTAAGCACTCTCTTAGAATCTGACCCAATTAAGTTTCATCCTTTTAAGGATACTGAGCGACTAATAAACAGGTCCATTTGTATCTTCTCTTATTAGCAGATAAATTATTTTACACGTTGCACACTTGTGAGCTGTTGACTGTATTCAATTGTAGGTAGTCAAATCCTGATAGAATGAAAAAACAATGATTAAAGTATTACGTAAGATTCGAAAAAGAAAAATGTTCAATTTAGGTACATACATTTCGAAAAACTACGTCAATCATTACTATAAGCTTGTACTTTTTTAGTCTAACGAATTTATCTGTCACAATAGCATTTTGATTATGAACGACGCTGTAGGTAAAAGTTCTATCCGAATAATTCATCGTGGTTGTCACGAGATGGCGCAGCCGTCATGAGTTTCTCAGACAGTCGCTTGTTCCGAATGTCTCCCTTTGGTAGACACAAGAAGGACCTGGACAACCTTTGCATGAGGATCATTTTGACATATGGGACTACAAGCTATAGGGTGTGTAACATCCCTTTACCTTATATCCCCAACTCAACCCTTCCTGACCACATCGATTATCAGGTCATTCCTAGCTGAATTGATCATGGCTCTACCTACTTGAGATTCCTTGCACGTTGCTAAACTTCCATTTAAGTTTCCTTTCTCGTTATCAGATTTATATATATACATGTGCGCACTTGTCAGTTCAAAGAGAAAATCATTTGAACGTGAATATTACAACTTTACGGTTGGTCCCTTTGAATCCAAGTGTCAGCCGGTGTAAAGAGGGTTAGAATTTCATTTCGGCTGACTTGCTCTCCTTGTGAAAAACGTACCTTATAAAACCTGACAATGCTAATGACTGCTGAATCATATGACGAGACTAACAAAGTGTACTTCTCAATATGTTTAAGATGCTGGTACATGAAGCGCTGGAACGGCGAGAGCTTAAAGCAAAGTTGAAAGAAGTTTTTTCAAAGGAATACCGAGCACTTTTCGGTACCTGTGGACACCAAAAATCGCTACTTAAATGTCAGTTTGTTTGACTCTCCATATATATCAGTATGCTACTTCAAAGAGCGGTCTAGGTTATAGTACCCACTTCACTCGACTGTTGCTCAAGGTATACTGAGGAGTAAAAAAAGAAAGCAGTGAATAACCTCGCGAAAACTTTAGTGAAAATAAAAAAAAATATAGAAGCCCTTCTTCTGGAGCTTCTCAAAGTTTCAGGGGTATAAGTGAGCGATGTAAAAAGTTCAAGGGTAGAAAGTTCACTAAGTGGTACTTGAAGTCATCTTGTAGCATCCATATATCACATACATATATAGTTGTGCATCAGACAGATATAACCAATCTTGATTTTTTTTTCGAGATAAAAGACGACGTGTCCATATGAACGTCCACGCAGCATCCCTTTATTTTACTTGACTTTTCTTCTCAGGGTAAGTATTTTAGCCACGTAAGCGTTCGTATAAATATAGGACACAAAATGGCAGTCGCTCCTTACAACTAGAAACAGAAGATATTTTATCCCTCTTGAACTGAGTGGTTGATTTATGAAAATACTACTATGGTAGGCAATCTTGCCAATCGATTATTGCTGTCATTTATCGTCATTAGTCAGTGTCGTATCTAGCCAGAATTCCCTCTTGATGAAAACGACGCTTTCTTCGTTTCTTAAGAACGCCTATAGTTATTACACTATACTTGACTATGCTATACTATATTATACTATACTACATTGTATCATACTACGTACAGTGAAATTTCTCATGGTTTACATTTTCTTAGTTTATGGTACGGGAGGTCATGAACATTGTCACTGGTCAGGCGTGTATGAGAAGGGAAACTGCTATGGCCGTTTTTAAGTAGGTGCTTGGTATTTCGCTTTAGCTTACGTGTCTCCGCATTAAGTAAGTTATGAGAGATTCTACTTGTTATCTATAGAATTTCAAGATCTTCTCACGTCTTCGTGAAAAATACATTCACGGTCGTATCGCATTTTATCGTATCGTCCACATTCGGACACGCGACATGCATAATTCAGTTTTGAGTATTCGCAACGGGTTTATATATATAAAAAAAAATAAAGCATTTCTTAAATAATTTCACTTATAAATCTGATACGGAAGAGATGCCTCTCTCGCTGTTCCATGTCCCGTTTCTCTTATTCCCTATCGCATAAGGGATGTTGAGCCGCAATAGGGGTTACTTCAGACAGGTGAAATTGAGGCTGTAAATCCAAACAATTCAAGTTCGGTCTTCTCTACGTTTTACGTGCATCTGAGTAAACACGGGTTGAATTTATGCGAATTCAACCTACATGAGTACAGCGAGTTTAGGTAGCTTTTTGTAAAATGGGGTGCACCTCAGGGGTAACTATGTATATTGATACATGCATGCTGCCATTTCCCCTCGGTGTTTCGAGTCAAATGAAATTCAGAAAATTTTCATTCCTCCTTATCCTTGCTATCTCATTTTTTTCTGCCTTTTTCTTTATCCTTGCTCTTTGGAAAGTTATTTTTGCCGTTGCTACTCGGCTGTGCCTTGACACCTTTTCTTTGCAGTTTTACTTTATTTATTAGCGTCCTGTATTGCCTCTTTCCTCGTGTAAAGCATTTCAAAGGGCCTGAATATGGATACAAAACGATGGGGTGTGAAGTTTGCTTTTTCATACGTGATGCAATATAGGTCCACAAATTATTTGGTCTTTTACGACGCTCTCCTGTGTTGCGTAAAAAGCCACGTTGCTTCTATATTTTTTCAAGGAAAAAAAGCAAGGTAACAAAATTTACATGGACCATCGATTATTTTTTAAAGTCCTGTAGTATTTTATATTTAAGAATAAATATGTACCATATGAGCTACGTTATCCTTAGGGACCGCCATAGGATACTGTCAAAATAAAATTGAGGTATCCCTTTTTCCCAGATTTGACAACACACTGTGTCCACGTCCTCTTGTCTTTCAATAGAAGATTATACACTGAATGAGGTGTGGCCATTTTGTATGGGAGATTGATGGACGTCGCAGTGACAACATCCAGGGGATAAATCTAGAATTGTTTAACGTTACCAATTTTATATTCCCCAGCTGCCACCTAATGACATAATGAATTATACATTCCAAGCAGTCAATCTCATCCAAAAGATTTTTCTCTTAGCTATTAGGATCTAAAAAATTTAATTTTGACTGATTTTAATTTTTTTTTCCTTTACAGTTCAAATTAATTGCAGTCCAAGCCCCAGGGACTTTATGACAACAAGGAGGTTGACAGTCAGACACTTTAGAAAAAGATTTTTCATCAGAAGTAAATTAATAGCAGCTACCGAAGGACCTTGATTGGTGAACTCTGGAAGAGTGCACCGAAGACACTCAAGTTTACTCGAATGATGAAAGAAGCAAAGCAATGAAGATTAAACTTCTCTTTGTCAGAAATCTCTCTTAGTCCAGTTGACAAACTCAAATGACAATTCGAATGAAGAGAGCGAAGTAGTATTTTAAGTTTAATTTTGTAATTCCCAAGATGATTTCAGTAGCATTGAGAGATTTTAAACGTTTCCGGTTGGCTCGTTAAGGGATCTCCAAGTTTAATGTCTATCCTGTAGTAGAGAGGAGGAATTTTATCTTTTTAATTTTTCTTCAGCTCCAATAATCCTTTTGTCAGTTAAGTCTCTTATGATATACTTTTAATCAAGGATGCATTTATCTTCCAGATGTACCAAGTGTTATTGTCTTCGCATGGGATCTGTTCAAGGAGAAACAAATAAAAATTATTTAATAATGGACATTGGAAGTAACAATGAATTGGTATTTGAACATCAAGATTCCAGTATTTAATTAATATGCAATACCTTCTTAATGAGGCTGACATCAGATAAGTGCGTATGTGATTATTGATCTAGTAAAGACATCATATTCAATTAATGATTTTTTTTAATGGAAATACTAAAAAATAATTATTGTCGTCTGGTCTCGTTTCAAAAAGACAAAAGATTCAATACAAAATACTAAAGAGGTATACTGGTCCTGAACACTCTTATGGATGTACAATATGTACAAGAGAGATGAAAATATGATTTCTCATGGAGTGGTTCAGAAATGTTACAGTATCAACAATTGGATCCATTATCTTAGGTATATATACTGGTTCCGTCATATCCGAAAATCCAAGAAAATCCTTTAACGTAATACTAACTCGGACAAAATGAAGTCTCACTCTACTATAAGAAGGGTAGCTTTCTCCCTTGACACCCCCACGATCCACAAACTCGTTTCTCCCATCTAACGCCATTTTATGAACCGCGAATGAATCTTCAAGGAATTAATTCACCGTAACCTCATTAACCCCAATACTGGGTTGACTGTCAGAATTGGAAACAATAAAAAAAAAATGGCAAAAAACCATAAATTTACAAAAGGCCAATTTCACTCAAGAAGAAGCAACAAGTTTCATACTGAAGGCACGCGTTACATGAAGCATAAAAATACTAAGTGAATATCCATAAATTTTTTGTTAATTTCCAAAACGACCCGTTGAAGGTAATTAAACTTATTTTAATTAACGCTTCTCTTAACGGGCTTTTCAAGCGGAAGTCTATAGCACAGTAGTACAATATCTATCGATTATCAATTTGCCAAAGCTATTATATATTTCGCAGTATTCTAGTAATCGCAACTGCAGCAAAATGTTGGATGCAATTGGACGAGGGGTTTATATAAGTGCAATACAATGCACTTGCAAAAGCGCAAACGTATATGAAATTTAATTACAACAGCTAAAGTTGGCAAGTTATTTGCTTCCTAGTAAAACTTATACACTATACGTGCTATCCTACAAGGTTATCTCGTGAGACGTCAAAAGTGGATTGATTTGATATAATTTTGGTAAAATTATTAATCAAAAATTATGAATGCACTAACAGAATTTTCAAGTCACCGATGCACTTAACAACGTCATGCACTGATTGTGCTTTCTAAGAGTGCATTTTGAGCACAGTGTTATTTTTAAATTTTGACTATAACAACGGTTAGTTCAAAAGGGTCCTAGCTGTGTAACGCATTTAATTAATTTTCCATGAATTCAATTTAGGATCCGCAATCCTGAATTTGCATATATCCGCATAAGCGTGGAAGGCTCTCTGTTGTGTAAACACATAACTTGTACTATGGTATACAGATACAAAGTTGTACAGCGTTATCGGCGACATATTCCGTTTGCGTAAACAGTCGAGATTATAGTTAATAATGGGAGGCGCTGCATCGTCTAAGTAATTAATGAAATTAAATGAGACGATTGTTACACAATATTTCCCATTCGAATTCCACGTGTTATTTTTCTGTCTTGTTTCATTTCTCAATGTCCCACACGATGCAATCCCTTTTTTTTTTTTGAAAATATATTAAGGGCAGGTTGGACCATCTTCTTGAAATATTTAAATGCCTTTTCAATGCTTCTTCGGCGAAAGGTCAGTCTATCGGTAAAGAAAGATTTACCAGAAGTATTTTATGTATTCAAATAAATTCCACGTCTCCTAACCGAAGCATCAATTCGTCACGTGGGGTAATGACACGTGAAATTCAATAGACGATCCACGTCGTTATTCGTGTGATAAGAAAAGCTACGACTTCAACAGTATCAAAATTGTTATCGTATTGGAATTGCAAATTCCAGTTAATCTCGTATTTGATTAGATTAATGAAATTCACTTGAAATTCCTTTTCGAGCTTCGTCCAACGAATCTTCAGCAGGCAATATCGGTTCACTGTTATTCAAGGTATTTCCAGGAGTGCAGTCTCTCGAGAAGCGACAGGGATGCAAATCAGCATTTCACTCGACTGAGAAAGTTTGACCAGGAACTTTGTGACTCTAGTAGAATCCTGTGTCTGCGATGAAACTGGTAGTCAGCTGGGCCATTATTGACACGAATCAATGAACTTTCTCGAACTCTCGTGTAACAGGTCAAAGTTGAACTGTGGAATGCAATAGAAAATTATTAATCGATTAATTAATTTAAAAAATCAGAATTAGACGTACCGATTAAAGTTAGCTGTATACCAGAAATCAAATTCAGGCACCACGTGGTAACTTGGATCCGAAAACAAAATGGCTAATCCTTTCGTGTTAAGGTGAATGAGAGTCTCCGTAATCCTCATGAAATTGTCGTAACCACTATGTCGTAACAGTGGCAACATAACAGTACTCAAATAAGATAAAGGATCCTGAATACGAAGTCGTATTCTCGAAGCGTGCTTCAATCTGTCGTAAGAGTCGAAAAAGAAGAAGAGTCCTCAGTGTTAGTCCTTAACGTTTCCAACGTAAACCCAGCTTTTCGATGTCCTTTCGCTATCAGCCATGGAGTGATACTCTACGTGGATGGAATAATAATTGAAGTAGCTCGTGAAATAGGTGGAAAAATAAAGAAGATCCACAGTCGAGCCTACAGGATCGTTTTGGACTTAACCTCGAAAGAGTGTGAATGTCGTCCCAAGAAGATACTATGAAAAAGTCGAATGTAGCGACACTTCTGTTTCCAGTTTTCACCGCCAGTTACCCAGTGGCGCTGCAGGTACTTTAGTACGGTGTTTGACGTTTCAGCAAATTGCTTAAATACGTAGAAAACAAGATTCGAAATGATTACTTTCCTTTATATAACCTAGAAAATATATATAATTTAGTTATCATGAAAACTTTCCGATTAGGTTATATGGATCTTGCTATATTATTCAAGGGTTATACAGTGGGAAAAATTTATTGGTTAAGTAATCAGACGCGCCTCTTCTCCACCAATCACGAGGCTCCAAAGCATGCTGGACGTTAATTTACGTTTTATTGGCCATAAAGTCAGTTTTAATACCATTTGCACATCACGAGATCGTTTTCCCTCGTGAATTCCTCTTCCGCGTCAAAATAGTCCCATCTTATGTTTTTCGATCTGGAAGTCTCGAACGGAGTGTTTTGCGAGTTTGAAAAAATAAATCTCAAACTCAATCGGTACAACAGACGAATAACGGAAAGAAGATATATTCTATTTAATTTCGAAAACGAACATAGGGTTTAAATTTCACACGGAAAGACGAGCATTAACGTGCCTTGGTAAATATTGAGAATAAAATAGAAGAGTAAATTGTCGAAAAAAAAAAAATGGCCACCAGTAACGGTTTCGGTTAACAACAAAAGGAAGTAAAAAAAACACAATGACCAAGGAATACAAACGAATGTTTAATCTTGAATGTTGGTACTGAAGCAAGATGGCGGAAAGGGAAGTACTTGTAGATATCTATACAGTGTCATTACGAAGGAATGCCGATTAGAGGAAAGTTCAATTTTCTTCGCGAGCTTTTACTTACACTTTTACTTTCTTTTCTCCCCTCTCACTTTCTCTCTCTCTCTCTCTCGCCCGCGTCTTTTCTCTCCCCCAGTCTGACCATCTATTAGACGCTACCGGACGGTTTTATCGTAGCCGTAAAAGCGTGAGTTATCAGTGGCGAAAAATGGTAATTAGTCCGGTCGGATATTTCAGCTCGAGGGAATCTCCGTGAGTTGGATTAAAGCTTCGTGGATGATATGAAAAGTTACTATGACCCTGATACTTCAGGTATAAAGCGTCAGATTCGATTCGGTGACTGAATTACTGGAACAAAAGAATTAATTGAAAAGCGAATCAACGGCAGGATCTGATTATTGACTGAATTTTCGTACCGCCATTATTTTCCTTCATCTCAGATAGCCGATATAGGCTCCTTGCTAAGAGCTGAAATTCTCAGTGGGGACAACTCGACTGGAACAGACTATAATAAAACGGACTAAGCAAAGAATACTAAAGGAATGTTATACGTTATAATCAATCGCATGAAGTTTGCAACAAAATACAACAGACTCTCCTATGTAATTTACATAGCAAATACACCTTTGAGTGATATCAATAAATTCAATATATACGTATTTTTCTTCCCACTTTTCTTTTTCATCGAGGGTGAAGGAAAAGAAAAACCACACTCCGTATTCCTTCTTCCGTATCGGCTAACAACCCCTTTCCGTCCCAAGGGGATGAACCTCTCGAGTCAGCTAAGTCACGCAAAGGGCTCGGTAAGATTTCACAAAGGCATCAGGATTTCGTGTATCGATTTACGCCGTTGAATTTTTTCCCTGAATTTGCACCCCTAAAAAAAAAAATTTTTATTTCACCCCATCGCCTCGCAATCGTTAATCCAAAAATCATTTATCACGTCTAACACGATAAGTCGACTGCGTTGCTTCGCCATAGTCAAGTAACCACACAGACACACTGAAACCGCAACAACGAGGGGTTAAAAACGAACAGGGGTAGTTAAAAAAAAATTTTTTTTTATTCTCGACAAATTTACCCGAAACGGATTAAAATTTGTACGCGTTACGTCCCAGCAGCCGTTTTCCCGCGGCGAAGATGAATAAGGGTGACTTAAGGGTGCTAAGCACAGACAGGTGAATCACTTGGGCGATTAATACAAAGGGTGGCTAATGACTTCAATCGAATCAGGTTTAATCCCTTCGGTTAAATATTGACAGCCGACTAGCACTAACAGCTTCGGATGAACGAGTCAACCCCCTTTCACCCCTTCTTTACTTTCGTCCCTCAGTAACCCTTCTTTCTCCCCCTCCCTCTCCCATCACACCCTCACTCTTACCATAGTCTCTACCGTGCACTCTCGCAGGCACTCTGTCACCCACTGAAAATTGATTGGGGGTTGACTAATTTTCACGGTGTAAAAGACCCTTGATAACCCAAATAGGGGATGACTGGGGTGGCTGTCGAATTGTCCAAAATAAAAAAGGGCTCTCTGGCGATTGATCGTATATCAAGGGTTGAAAATAATTTTTATTTGAAATTAAAAAAAATTTTTTTTTTTCTTCGATATTACTTCAAAACATCCCTTATTTACGTATTCATATATATCCGTGCGATTAACCCGGCTAATCGGCGGGCTCACTGTTAAAGGCTCGAGCAAGGGTCAATTTTTATCATTAGGTCATAATCGCCCGACGCTTTTAATAAACATATCATATTTTCGCGGGAATTACGAATTCGCGTACCATCGTATTTCACGCTTAACGCTTCTGTGTTATTCGTCGAATCGTAAATCACGAGCCAATCGCAAGCTTTTATACCAGCAGGGGAATTAATTAACGTACGCCTATGTGGATTAGAGTTTTAATGCGAACATTTTCCCATAGTCTTTTTTCTTTCTAACCTTGTCAACTCCTTTTCAGCCTGTTACTGTCACGTATACGTTGTACGGCATAAGGCATATATTATGTACGCCTTGTACGAAGCTTGCAAGAAGCCGCATTACGTAACCTAAAGGCCAGCCGAGGTCTGCTGTGAATTTCAATGCTCTGCTGTATATACGGTATAACCACCATCTTAGGTACACAAATGTACACGTGTGATGTTTTATACGACACAGAAGATCTAACGGATACACTTAAATTATTATATATATATTTACATAAGACTATTGCGAAAAAAATTTTTTTTTTTTAACAAATATGAAAAATTATTCATCGGTCCCAATCGATTCGAGTTATTCGAGGAATCTAAAGGCATCCGGGATTAATAATATATTCAATAATCTCATTTCCGGCCAGCTTTCATCGTGAATAATTAGTGACTTAGGCACGATTAAAATTGCAAGCTCAGCGGTTACTACCCTATGGCAAGATAAATCAAATTCCAGACCCGGTTAGAGCGCCGCTGGTGAACTTGGCATAATGAAGTTATCGCGTGACCTTGAAAATTATAATGAAAACGTCTCGCCATACCCGACGCAGTCGCGTCTGCCCATATGATTTTATTTCATTAATAATAATGATAAAACCTCACTATGAAACTTACCATTAACATTAGGACGAGTATGCAATTAATTCATAACTGACATTCACGTGATAAAGCAGCGACTGGCAATACGGAGAAGATAAAAAAGAAATTTAGCCCGGACACAAACCCTCCGACAGACGATAAGAACAATATTATTCGTCACTATGTCACGTCACGTTCTATGCAATATTACAAATTTACACTTAACCCCTTTCAATCTCAATCCTTATCAACCCAACCCCCCCCCCCCCCTTCCACTCCGCAGCTTAAATCAACGAAAATCTATTTATTAAATTCGATACTGATCGAGTTGGTTCAAGAAATTCCGAAACGACTGAATAAATTTAACGTAACGCCCACAGGCAGTCAATTTGAATTTCCCGGGTTTAAATTTATTCTCATTAAATGACAATTTATATGATCCGCTCGGAGAGTCTTTGAGAAAGGGATACGGTATAAGTAATAAATACACGAACTAAAAATAATGATGGGGAATTTCCATAAGGTAAGTAAAGAATTACGGAATTGTCCTTTACGCGTATATATAGAAGCTCGAGAAAAGTATCGTTCGTCGAATCAACAAGAGAGACTGCTCGAGTGTGTGCCTAGACGGTCGTAAAGATCCGCCATCTTGATTAACTGCTTGAGAGACGTGTAAAGTATCGTTACTGGGATTTACTTTAGTCCCGCGAATTTGGGCAAGTACAGTTCGTATGCCCAAAAGACGAAAACTACTTTAACGCCATGGCTGGCGAGATGTTTGACTTTCGTCTTTGGCAGTTGTTAAATAAACCGACGAGTAAAAGACGACAGAAATTTGTGACGTAGCGAAAGTCACGAATGAAGCATATAGAATTGCATTATGTATGTATACAGGGTGATTCAGATGTAGGGTTAACGGTTGTGATGGGTTTGGTGAGAAATGTATAATTCAAGAATTTGTATTGGTGAGAGAGAAAAAACCTGAGGCAACCATAACCAAGTACCAAAAGGTATCAACAAGTACCAGAACTACCAAAGTAACGAATTACCAAAAATACCAAGCAGTGAGACAGAGAGAGGAAGAGAGAGAGAGAGAGCTACTAGGCGTGATTTTGTAAGTCCAACGTGAAAAGAACAAAAAGAAAAAGTAAAAAAAAGTGTCCACGTAGGTCAGCGAGGTATTTACGTAAAGCCCGGATCAGCTTTCGGATTTTACAAAGGAGGAATATTCCGAAATCGTTGAGGAATACTGTCTATGGATTCACGCAGGGAATGGCAAAGGGATCTGGAATGATATTAGCCTTTGAGAAATACCGCACGTGTACTTCCGTAAACGGATTTGCGGTTAGAGAGTGACGAGGAGGAGGCTAAAGAGAAGATAGAAAAAGATATATATGTAATATGTATGTATACATATAAATATATACAGAAACAAGTACATGGATTGACAGTCAATAAAGTAAGAGTACCTACGGTGACGCTATAGCCTGCACTGGATATAAAATTGTTATAAAACGAAAAGTAACCTCTCAAGTCATTCGCGTGAAGTAGTCGAGTAGACTTACCAAGGTGGTTTTCCTCAGAGTTTGATATTTACATTATGTTAAAAAAAAGAATAAAAGCATATTTGACAGATAAATTATATCTATATTGGTCGATGATTGCGATTGTTCATGTCCATGACAGTTCATGTGGTTCAACGCTCTTTCGTTGCGCGCCATCTTTCGTCTTTTCACTGAACTTCTTGATACGTGAAATAATACGACGCGCTCCATTTCAATTGACTCCGTCGCGTGTACCTCGGGTCTAGCGGATTTCTATCCGAGCAGACAGACTGTAGATTGATTTTACAGTGATATCGGAATATAAATAAACGTGAAAGTGTGTGGGAGAGTGAAGAGTGGTGGTTATGGAAGAATCTAGTAGGATATTTTTAAATATGATTTACAGGGGTTATGGAGAAACATTGCACAGAGTGAAGTTGGCTGGTTTATTTGATTTCTATAACAGGGACAACTTCAGGTGGTACAATGCCTCTGAACGAGCTCGTGGATCTTTAGTCGTAAGATCCATAAGCTTTTGAGGCAATACTGAATTATAACTAATGTAATTGTTTCTAGAAACTTTTTCTTTTGTTGACTCTATTATATATTATATACTATATATAGTACGGGATAAGGACTATATATACGTTGTCCAATAAAATGGAGCGTTTCTGCGTAACGATCCAATTCCGTTCCGTTTGCCAAGTAGTCCGTCTAGTCCTGTTTCGGTGACAGCTAGTGACACTGAACGAACACTCGATTCCATAAGGAGTGATCGACAATTATTGATTATCGAAAATATCAATAAGAGAAGCCGCCGGAAGACGCCCTCGTAAAACGTTAAAGCATCGTGGCGTCGCCATCGGATTGCGTCTGACGTCTGCCCAGTAAGCTCTATTCAAAATAAGCATTTTTATATGACGCATAATACAAGCCTGTCAGCGGGTTATCACCAAGAAATTTCATACGGATATGATACAATCTGACGCCGATTGGTTCCCATCCAATCACACGGAATGGAATGTCTAATCTATTAATCTCAGACATATTTGTAAGAGCTCGTTATAAATATAACGTCAATCAATGTCAAATTGAAAGACGATTATTGTCGAAACGTTAAAGAAAACTAATTTTCCAATTCATTTTAGTTTACGTCAAGTGATACCATTATTTATAAATCCAATATGGCCGCGGGACACGTAGCGTCGATAATATTGTAGGATATTTTGATTTTCCTTTTTCAAATTTCCCGCCTCGTTCCTGCACACATCTTGTACCACGTAGTTCAATCCCTTACATAGAAATGAAGCTTTGTAATGATGATCGACGGTCTTTCAACGATATTCCTTGGTTGCTCGATTAAATAGAAAATCCAGACGTGTCACACACATGAAAGATATGCACATCGTTCACGTGTACCGTCGGGAATGTAATGGAAAATTTCACTCTACGTTCACATGCATCGACAATGAAATAGACAGCGTTAAAACCACGGACGAAAGGCAGCGCCATCACTCGCCACGTCAGCCATTTACCAATCTACCACAATACATTCTATGCACCGGACTTCAGTAATTTTATCAACAAAAGAAACGTTGCTCTTATCTGACACTTTCTAGAAGAATTTTATTCTTCGTTTCTCACCCGTGCAACGTAGACGTCGGTCGTGCAAGCTCGAAATACGATAGCGGAACAGCGTTCATATTTATATCACAAAGTGCTTTTGACAACTTTGCATTTACGACTAGGACTATTCCAATATTCTCATATCTTCTATGTGTAAAGTTACGATAATAGACCCTTTTCTAGTGATACAAATGAAGAATGGAGAAAAACTAACCTCTGTCTCCTGTGCTTCAGTCGACGAATTCATTCGTACGTATGACACATAACCTCTCCATTCCCATTTCTCACAGTAAATTGTAACTTGCACTTGTCTTCAATGCTCTAGTGGAAAAACAGTGTAAATGACGAGATAGAACTGGCTGTGCAACACGACTGTTCCTGTCAAGGGTATTAACGAACGACATAATGGCACAAACAACAACAGAGCACAGCTGCGTTGAACCCAAGGCCAACACACTGGTGAGGTTTATACCCGGTATCTGATTTCTCCTGAAATCCAATCCGGACTAAAGGATTGCGCAGAGTGACGGTAGGAGGAAATCGGAGAATAGATCGTGAGAGACGCTGAGTATTTGACATACTTCTTTTTTTTGTTTATAACCAAAAACAAAAAAATTCTGATACAGAAGTGAAAGAAATGAAGTCATAGCATTCAAAGAATGAAATAAAGGATCAATGATGTGTCAGTGAAAAGTAAGTAAAATCGTTTGAATATTTCATCAGGATAAAGGCAACGCGATGCACGGAGACCGTAAGATAAATAGTGAATAGATAGAAAGATAAATAAAAGAAAAATAGCGACAATGAAGATACAAAATAATATTGAAAATCAATAAGGAATCAGATACTCGCTATGTATTCTAACCTAAAAATTCTTTTTACTTTACTCCTCTCTTTTTTCTCTCTTAGTACACAGGATCAAAAGTACAGACACGAACCAGTCGTCTCCAGCCAGCGCCGTGGCCAATCTGCAAAGCAAACTGCGAGATGTTACCGTGAGCTTCCTTACGGTGAATTCACAAGCGGCTAGCTGATATAAAGGAACAGGAAAAAAGGAAAATGCAGAAAGACAAAAAGAAAAGAAAAGCCAAAGCGTTAGTCGTAAAGAAAGCAGAGACAGAGAAGGAAAATGTCGCTTGATGGAAATAAAATCCCAATATAAAATACAGGTACAATATATATATATATATATATTTCCTGTAAGAAAAATCTCAAAATTTAACAGTCAAATAATAACAGTCTCTCCACGACCTATGTAAACGCTGTACTCGACTATGCAAGTACAAATTTATACAACTACGCAAAGTCTATAATTTCAAGATCTTGTCGCAAGTAGCGAGTTTTCACGTAATACCATTTAAACTTGTTGCGTTGGCACCGAACAGCGTACCTGCTGCTATTTCCATCGCTGACAATGAAATGTTCATCAAGCCGATAGCGGAGTTGCTTCTTATCGAAGGAAGTGCAAACAGGGGGATGATTATGACAATTAAGGGACTCGTCGGTACAACAGCAAGTCAGAAAGTAATTTTTGCCATAATGAGACTGATAGAATGAAAGAAATTGGATCATCAAGCTTTTATTTTCAGTTTGTCCCAGTAACTACCCTTGGGACTGGGTTGCTTTAAGGGTTGACAGTATTAACTACGCAAGTAAAATTCTGCCTCGTGCAATAAACGTTCCTTCATGGAATTTACCAGAAATCGTATTACCGTTATTCAATGTCGAGTGTAAAGCAGCCGGTGGGGAGGGATTGAAAGGGGGTGGAATCTGGAAAATTCTCACCCCAGTACTCTGAATGGGGAACTATTTGTGTATGATTACAGTCATTCGCAGTCGACGCGGTGTGGATCGGGATTTAACGTAGATTTTACGTTGTTTATGACGTCACGCATGGTTAAAAGCATATATCAATTTTTTGTTCCTGGGATAAATGACATTGATACTCATTTTTTTTCTTTTTTTTTTGACTTTTATAGTCTAACGACGACTGGTGCGGGTCACGATCTCGTCGAGTAGTAAAACCGAGTTTGGAGCTTTTAAATGGGTTTTCATTTGATTCAGATATTGTCGCGCCACTTGAGCGTTAAACTTGTTTTTTTTCCCCTACTTTTTGTTCATCCGTTACTTGCACGTGGGAAAAGTTTCAGTCGATGTAAAAAAGAAACAGGTTTCTATAGGATAAGTTATATTTCGTAATTATATGAAACGAATTCGAATAACGTGGTAAATTGTGATTTTAATAGAATTTTGGAATTTTCAAAAATCCGTCAAACAAAAGTTTCCAAAAATATTACCTCAGTCAGCAGACCAGCATACAGAGAATCGAAGCCAATAATAATATTCATAGAAAATCCGTAATGTATCTAGAAAAAAAAAATTCATTTTTGACAAACCAGACCGCAGCACCCATTTTTTTTTTTTTTTTTTGTAAAATTTGACGTGTTATTAAAATATATTTACCTAATTCATAAAATTTTAAGCGTCTCACCCAAAAAGTACGTCTGCACTAATTCCGTGTATAATATTCACCACCCCGATATTCATCCCTCCCACAAAACACCATGTACAGACGGTTCATGAAAGTGACACTCCTGAAGAAGACATTTCGATTTTCAACCTGACCTAACCTCTCCAACCAAGTGGATTCTCTTATCGTTCAACCACAGGTCCAGGACGCGAATCTCAATAGTGATCTCAAAGGAAGAGTCAGAAAGGTATTTCCCAAGTTTTGCCCGTTAGACGACTCTACGCCAATATCCCAGAGACGAGATCGATCGAAAGGTTAGAATCCCGAATAGCAATTCATATCTTTCGTAATTTTCCCGCGCCAACGTCACAAGCGTCAGCCCAGTGCTGCCAGTCGACCAAGCGGTAAGGTAGGTAAACGATAATGCCACCGTTAATTAAATAAGGGACGAAAATTGCGGATCAAGGGTTTCTCGTGAAAGGAGTTAATCGAATAAAAGCTTCGCCGAGCATAACGAGCACCAGGTTCAGCTCGAGGAACGTGTTGAAGCTCGTTAATCAAAAGCTTCGCGAATCTTCCACCTTCTCTCCTTTATAAAGGAAATCTCGTGCAAACGATTTTTATCGGTTACACTCAGCGCCATCTCCCTGGAACATTTACAACTACAGTTTCATCAGCTGCAATACCCATTGAAGCGTCGCTCGACCTGGTCCCTGATTTTCGAGCTGGTGCGGGCAGCTTTCACAGTTGAAATCACAATTTTCACAAATCACGTAGCTGACACGAGAAACTAAAATTACGTATAGGAAAGCTGCTTGTACGAACTCAAGAATCAGGATCCAGCCTGGCTAATTTTGTATGTGATTTTCAAAATTTTTTTTCATAATTTTCACTACACGAGTTAACCTCTGACTGCTTTACATCTTTTAATACGTATGTTGGTTATGTAGGCCTTTCACAGATACGTATTGGTACATGTAAAAAAAAGTCCTTATTATGGGAAATGCGTGTGTGGCTTTTCTGAGTAAAAGAATATTTTTGAAAAATTATCTCCTTTCATCCAGGTCAGGCTGTATGACGTATGGGCGCTTACGTGTGATGTTGCGTCATGAAATAAATGGAGGCAAGGAAAAGCCGTGGCAGGAGACGACGGCGTTTGTTCCGTTGAAAAATTTGCGAGTTTTCGTCCCAAAGATGTTTCGCAAACGAGGAAGACCCGAGTGTCGCTTTCACGACGGATTTTTTAAAGGCTCGAAATTTCGATTCAGCACCTAAGTCAATGACAATTTTTGACATCCGACAACAGGATGCACTGCGTCACGGGTCAAAATTGTCTTGACGTAAATGACAGTGAAACGAGAGCGTCGCGACTCTACAGTAAAAAATCAGCAGACTGTGCTAGACTCTGCTTTGACTGTGAACAGTCTACATCCTGGAGAAAAATAGAAATCAATTCACCCGTGTACGATCCTCATTTTCGTTACCTTATAAAAGACATGTGTATCCCCTCGTATCGACTGGTCTGTAAATGAGACGTGAAGATAATAAATAATTTTTATGTCCATTACTCGTAGGACGCGCGCGCAATAAGCCTCGTGTGTTTGAAATAGTGCATGCAAAATATTTGACAATGACGTATGACAAATTCGCAATTGTGAATTGTCTCTTAGTGAAAAAAAAATTAATTAGCCTAAGTACAGTAGAAGTAAAAGAAACAGATTTCTTCCTCCCAAGCGAAACCAACACTCGTACTGTGAACGAGCCATGTGGAAACTTAACATTGACAAGTGTAACTTGCATTCCCCTGCAATTCCGGATGCAGTTGAAATTCACACTGAATGCAGGATGCATCTCGGTAGTAACGGCGAACTCGTTGAAAATTACGCTTGACAAAAGGGTAAGCGCGTGCAAGAAAACAGGACGAAGCAACCGGCCTGAAATTGTAGTCTGCCCTGAGTGGATTCTCGATTTGCTCATTTGGCGCTGTGGTGCGTCGATATAAAATTTCTCATAATTTTGTATTTTTGTAAAAAAAATTCAATATTCCACTTACGGACGATTCACCGTCTACTTTGTCAATAGTGATTTGCAGTATTGTCGCGCGGACAATAGGAAAGCTCCGAGAGTGCCATTTCGAAGACATTCAAAATAAGACACTTTTCCCGTCCTTTGACAGCCCAGGACTCTCATTCGTCTAGAAACGAATAGACGGACTCGATAAAAAGGCTTTTGACAACTCGGCCATCGATTATCCTTCCTGCAAAGCGAACCAAGCGTAGCCTACACAATTTTCACGTCACTCGCGTTTCAATTGTCTCGCAGCTGTTTCTCAAGTGGTCCGCGCACCTGGCGCCACCTGGTCGCGAGAAGGAAAAGTTAATTCCTACAATGGCTGCCTACTCCACGGGTTAGCGTTGACTTATATTCACGCGTTACGATGTTATGAGTGCGAGTAGACAACTCGAACGAAAATAATTAAGTCTAGAACCGACCATTGCTGTCTAATGATAGTAGTAGCCTGCCTAGTCAGATACATAATACATATGTACTCTTCCTGTCTCCACGAAACGGTGTATTCCTGACCTGGTTCTAATAGTTTATTGACTTTGGCCGGAGTCTCAACTCGCCTCTTTCGTCTGACTGAGAATCTGTCTACAGGCTTTACATGCGGTACGTAATATATAGATATACCAGTGTGGGATAAAAATTTGCTAACATCTCTGTAATACTACACGTGTCTATGTATTTATATATACATGTATGTATGTGTACATATATATATAATAAATCCGCGGGACACTTTGTCTGTGCAAAAATATGTCTCCGATGAACGAAGGTTGCCGAAGTGTTTTGCGATGAGAAACTGAAAGCGCATTTGGCCAGCTGCCATTTAGCGTACGATAAATCATACCCTTCGCTGCTGTATCTTACGTCACACTTTTCCTTTGATCCACAAAGATCTCCAAATGTTCAGAAGAAGCCGTCCAGTTTCTTGAGATTTCTCCCGACACATTTATTAAAAGTGATAATTATTTAACGACAGACAAAAATTGTGACTTACCCAAGAAGCCCGGAATGGCACCCAGTGGCATCACGAAGAGACTCACTAGAAGATCAGCGACTGCCAACGACAGTAGGAAGTAATTGGTGACGTTGTGAAGTCGCCTGTCAAGTCCAACAGCCAAGCAGACTAGTATATTGCCAAGGCCACCAGCAGCTATGAAGACAGCAACGAACAGGAAGCTCCAGTCGAATCGACGACCCTTGATCACCCAGCTCGGTCGAGGTATGTGAGAACAGGTGAGGCCAAATTCATCCGAAGTAACGTTATCGGTCGGCGAGCATTCCAAAACCTGATAAAATTACCCATAAATCATAGCGCGAAATTAGCACCGAGCAAACCTATTCTACGTGAGGCTTAAAACTTGGATAAAAGAAAGTCAAGCTAAATTCCGTAAAATTGAGTAATAAAATATGAAAAAAAAAAAAAACAAATTCGCTTCAGCGTCAATAATGAAATGAGTTTTCCCAAAAGAAAATAATTTCGCACTGCTTTCTCTCTGCCGCCGACCCCCCCTCTATTCTCGCCCTCATTCATTATCATCCACCCTCAACCTAACCTAACCTCAATCACCAGTATTCATCCTCGACCCATAGCAGTCGCAGAACGTCAAGTCCCTTTCGACAGACACTCCGCCGTATCAAACAATAATTAACATCGCCTCGTTGAAGCTTCCAAGACAACAATTCACATTCCAGTCCAGTAAACATAATGTGATTGCAGGTTAAAGCAAGTTGACGCACCTCGCCGAGCACAGTGGAGTTGCAGTCGTGAAACTTTTGTATCTGCGACAAAAAGACGCCCTCGACCTTGTCAAGTCCACTCAAGACCAGCGACACATTGAGGTCGCAGTTCAGATAATCGCAGGGTCTGCACAGGAGCGTAGTACCGTATTCGACAGTGCAAAAATGACTCTCGTAGTCAGCCAACGTCATGGTGCACTGCTCGAAGCAGTCAAGTAAGCTGCCATTGCATGCAACCTGGTGCAGTATTGCAGTCAGGTTCGTCGCGATGAAACCGTTGGTTTCAAGGTCGGCAGTCAGCATGTTTATCAGGCTTGGAAAATCGTCGCATGTTCCCCGGCGTTTTGCGTTAGCTGACATCTGCCGAGAAATTCCCCATCCTGTCCAGAGGTAGGACTGCCCTAGTGCCATTCACCTTGTCTACCATAATTATCCCTAGGAACACGGAAATTCCCCGTGTATAAATCCGTGGGACGATCGAAAGGGACCTGGACCTTTTTTCCTTCTTCACATCCTGCCGACTCCTCTATTCTTCCCTTTCTTCCGGTTCGCTCCTCCCCGTATCCTTTCCCTTGTATCGACAAGACGGAAAACTACCGGTTATATATTTATACGCGTATTTACTACGTGAGTCGTAGACCTTTTTATGGCGTCTCCTACGCTCTGACTTCTTTTTTTTTACGTTTCAGCTACGACCTCAAGATGGCGCTGCGAAGACACGATCGGGAACTTCCGGTGATTTCAGTATGGACCGAGCGATTGAAATATTGACACCTCTTCGCTTGGATCCTAGATGCACTTTTGCGTCTGTAGGTCGTTGGGTCTGATGCTGAAGGCTCGTTTGAATTTTTCCATCTGTAACACCCAAGTGAGATACAAGTTTTAGTTTTAATCTATATACACTTATATACGTATGTTATACATATATCGCAGGGCCATACGTGCTTGCGTGATAGAAGATCGATTCAAAGTAATAAGCGTGATTAGTAGAATCTTCGAGTCCGGAGAAACGTCCTAATCGAGATACTATGAGATCAAATGAAACTGTCGTTTGTCACTAGAATTCCTAGGGACATTTAATAATGACTTTTTCTAGGGTACCAAACCGCAACGTATCCAAGCTTAAATCATTAGACACGTCTAGATGTTCCACAGGAGATTCTCTACGGGTCTAACACGAGAATATAACCTTAATTACCAATCCTGCCGCAGATCGCAACCCCCTCGCCACCCTTATTTCAACCAACCACAAATCCCACCCTCTGTCTGTCACATATATATAGCAGATCTTGTTCCAGTTAATTGAAATGTTCCTAATACGAAGGCAATAGGTTGGTAAACAGACGTGATGTCCAAAAGTTACTAGAATACTATTACCAATGCTGATCTAGTGACTTTTTACAAAGCGTCTGATCAACCTACTGATTAAAACCCAACGACGACAGATCCGGTAAAATTGACATCGCACGTTAATAAACGCAAGAATATTTTGACAGGACGTTACGTCAGATTTGAAAATTCAAAATTCATTTTTTTTAATTAATTAAAGTCTACCGTCTCACGACGTATTCTGCATAGGCACTGACTAAGGATGAGATCCAATAAAATAAATCCTCCCGTCTGAGCCTTTTGATACCTGCCAAGACTAACTGGATATAAATTGATCTTGCCAGGCATTCATTGGCAACTGAAGCGAAATCGTCGAGCCAAGAAAAAAACATGAAATTCGTATTGACCGTTAAGAAATATATTATCGTACACGAATCACCGTGAAAAATGTAATTTTTATAACACAAATGTGGATTGCGTGAAACTAACCAGCGAAATAGGTTAAAAAATCGTCAAATTCTAAAAAAGACTGATTTCCCACAATTTGAAAAAAAAAAATAATTTTTAAACTCATTTTTTAGTACGGATATGGGACGCTGTATTCGTTCGATGCGCCACTGTTCTTTGTCCCACGCCTGTTGGTCTAGTCTGTAAAATATCTAAAGATCCCGTCAGCTTTTTTCAACGATACCGATCGGTCGTCGGTGTCGTCGTTCGATGCGTTTGAATTTGCCGCCCGACGTGCGAATTTACGTTACGCAGTCGGTGTGGCAGATTGCGATTACTTTACGAATGTAAAGAAATAATTATTTTTTCATTGCTTACGCAAATTCCATTCAGCAGCCGCATTAGACCTGTAGTATTATTAAAATTGACGAATTCTTCGCAAATTGCATTAACTATGGAATTTGCAAAGCATATATACATATATACACACACACAATTTCATATGAAATTCCGAATTCGCACCCTACCGGAAGTAAATAATTCATCCTACAGTCGTGTCACGAATGGCTAAAGATGGTCGCCCGCGTCACTGTCCAAGGTAGCAGGAATTCTTCGTGTCTTGGATGTAAAGTCTGATTTGTCCAAGAGAACGAAAAAGCGTTATGTAAATCAAGCAAAAAGTAGCATGAAAGTAGAATCAGTTACAACCGCGAGAGGCTAAAGAGCTTTTGCACGATTACAAAGTGAATGGCAGTCGTCGCGCAATTGCGCCTTAAAAATTCAAAGATATTTACGTAAATCCGGTGTCACGTGACCCTCTATTAGATTTTTCATGAAACTTCCAAAAGTCACTATTTCCAGTTACCCTTTGAGTTTTTCGCCTAAGACAAAGCCAAGAGTCCTGAGAACCGTTGAGAAGGAGCGAGGATGATGGATTTAACTAAATAGAAAGAAAGAAAAAAAAAGAGAGAAAATCCAAGATGGACGTCTTGTCGAGGAAACGTTGAGGAGGCGTGAAGTAAAAAAAAACAGCATACTCTGCTATACTTCCGGTATGAAAATCTCTTTGCAAATAAATAGCTAAAGTCTCGTCTAATATGAGACTGCAAGAGGGTTAGGACGAGTTGAGCCATTAAACTAAAGGATTTAAGTTTAATCCTAGCTGCATTGATGCGACCGCTTCATAACGGACGTTCTGAGTGGCTGCCTATCGGGCGGAGCTTTACGCTTCATAGAAACCGGCCGACGCTTTTACCTCGTAAACGTGCATCACTTGACGACTGATGACCTTTAGCGAATTTTCGATTTTTTTTTTTAAATAAAAATATTATCTTTCGATATCTTTCTCTTGCGCGGACATTCAACCTAACTTACCACGTGTAATTCATGCGACTAATCATATTTTAATTCTCAATTGAATTTTATTGATAAATGAAAAAAAATCTTTTCGGGTTCTGCTATCAGCTGATTTGCATTGGGATAATTTCACGTCAATCATACAGACATATTGTTCATTATACACGAAGGATGCTGAGATACTGAGACATGGGTCTGATAATAGTACAATAAGAGTGACGTCACGTTCCATCAAATCAAGATTCATCTGCTGACGATGATTACGTCAGAATGACTTTCGAGTTGATTTGAAATTTGAAAAAAAAATATTATTAAAAGTATTCGACAGGTTCCGACAGATGTAAAAAATTTTACAAAACAAAAACGTTTCCGGCATCAATATCGTGCAATTTAGTCCGCAAAAAGTAATCCCTGTCTGACATAAATATATTACAGAACGCATTCGTACAAGGGCGCTCAGAACATTGAATTTTCAATAAAAGCAGTACTTTCCATGCAGCATTGGATTTCAAGTGGGAATATCGGATGCTCCTCGATGCATAGTCGATATCAATGCACTTTTCTTACACGAATAAAATATCCCCGTCTGCCCCCCCCCCCCTCCTACCCCATACATATCTCACCGCAATCTGCCTAAATAAAGTAAAAATCCCCAACATCTTCCTTCTACAGCGAAAATTCCGTCCGACGCAAATAGCCCACGAGGAAAATTCCCTAGAGTTAGAAACAGCCCACGGCGTATGGGCTTTGTCACTAGACTTTAGCCCGGACACAAACCACGTGTAAATCAGTCCGTAAATTCCAAGTCAGCCGTGAACGTATTTACGTGTAAAATAATAAACGACTGGTAGCCATCGTCTCTTATAAATATTTACAGCGACACTCGAAGGACATTGAAGTGACTAGAAAATGGCGTCTCTGCCAGCAGTCATCCGATCGACATGAAAAATGTCATATATTTACATGGCGCATCCACATCGTAGAATCGAAAAGAATGTGGAATACGAAGGTGAACGTAAGGATTGTTATCGTGCATAAGGATACAATAAATCTTAATACGTACAGGCATGCGTAGTAGTATAAAAGGAGCGTGAAAAGAGGGAAGCAAGTAAAACACAGAGACTAGGTGAAGATGAGGGCGAGAACGAAGTGGGAGGGGTCGTAGAGGAGGGATGGGAGGGAGGAAGACGTGGTAGGATCCTCAGTAGAAGCACATCCGGGACACCATTCTTGGAAATATTAATGACTTCAGCAGGAGCAGGTCCTGCATTCATCTATCTTGGAAAACCTCTTTGTTTTAAGAACGAGGGACGCCGCTACCCTCTTTAATCAAATAACAATCATAATGGTGGAGGGAAGTAAATAAATTTAGCAAACCGACGTCACTCGCTCTTCATTTACGTAGCCTTACGAATTTCTCTGGCTACCTGTTAGCTGCTGATGTCATCAGGTTTGACCTTCGATTTTGGTGCCTCGAACAGGCCACATTGTCATTTGACTTTAATATCGTTGACAATATTAACGACGAATTATAAAACCTTGTTCGACTGCGTCGTGCAAGAATATTTTTTACATTTTCTTTGTCGCTGTACAAATCGTCGTTCGCTTATTACAGATAGTAGAGAATCAGACTTTAATGGAAGAGACGGATACGCCGGCTAAGAGACGATTGCACGCTATTCGTATAAGTATATTATATTATATAAGTATATCAGTATTCGTTAGTCTTACATTTTTTTATAATAAAATTAGTATCGACTCCCAATACTGGAGACTCTCGTAGACCCAAGCATTCCCTTATAAAGTAATCCACTCGTTTCACAGTTAGAAGCCTTGGCAACTAACACGATTATTTGTAAAAAGAATAATAAAATCGAAAATCCACATTTTACAAAAAAAAAAAGAAAGAAAAAATCAAGCCTAACTCCTAGACGAGCTTTACGTGCTTCTTAATTATCATAAGGAATATAATCATAATTGATTATACGTTATCACTGATATATATAATACATATTAAATGTAATAAAGTCGACGATATATATTAATATTATACACCAAGTGCAGCCATATACGTGTAATATATCACAATATAACGTAGATATAGCCGAATAGATATAAAGAGAGCAGTATCCAATTTCTCAGACAAGGGTAGCTTTGCCCCTTAATAAAGTGACGTTGAAGTAGATGCAGCACGTTTTTCAATTTAGCACTTGGCCCGAGGCACATAACCCCAGAGTTTTCCCAGCCGGCTGACTCGAGCCACTTTCAGTTCTTGAAGGCTTGTTATCAGCAAGGATTCTTCATGGTCAGAGGTTGGCGTAGATTTGAAGAAGGGTTATCATCCCTATAACTGCCATGCCTACGGCTATAATGCCTATGGTTATCATCCCTGTGGCTATCCTTACAGCTCTGACTTCCACTTCGAGCAATTTCAGCATCCCCCATGTAAGTGTTTGCCTTAAGACAAAACTACCCTTGGACTGACTCTATAATTTTTTTCCAGAATAACTTCAATATTTCAAGCTTCGATCAACGTTGTACACTGGATTCGCTGCTCTCGCCATAATTGATAATGCTGATTAGACGTTCTCAGGAAGATTGGATAATCCCACCACGAAATTCAATAGATCCTTATTGTTGTAAGACCTTAGTTGTCCAAGTAGGTCGCACGTAAATCCACAAGCTAGCATGTCGGGTTAATGTGAGACGAGGTTGGTCGAATTTAATAAGGTAAAGATGGCGGCGAACTTTGTGCCCGAGAAAAACAGTAAAAAGGAATGCTGAAAAAAATTCAAAGAAAAATCATAATACCACGGTTAAAAGTCCTTATGAATTTTACTAATGGTTTACTTACTTTACCCTAAGTCGTCATCGAGTAGCCCGTGGTAATAATTTGGTTGGCAATACTTGTGTCCATTGTGTCGATCTCTTTGTATTCTGATAATCTGAAAGAAAAAGAATGAATTAATTAATTAATAAAAATATCATTATAAAGTCTAATAGCATTTTGTATTATTTCTATGTAAATAAAATCTCCTATGTCCTGCTGGGTTTGACAATAGCAAAATCCAGCGTGTTATATGCGAGGATCAAAGGGTCAGAAATGAAAGGACTGGACAGAGAAGAAGGGATGCACTTGTTAATGACTCTTGAAAAAGAATGGAGAACGAAGGAAGATAACGAGGAGGATAAATTCCTCCCGCCATTATGCAACCACGGAAACGCTTCTCTAACCAGGGAATAGCGAAATGTCAAGCAGCTGCTTTCAAGCTCTAATAGTATTTCATTCGAATTATACAGTGTAGTTGATTGTTGCAAATTACATTAGAACCTTGTTGCCACGTGATAACATTATTTTAAATTATTTCTCTCAACTCCTTATTGATTAAGGGAAAGAAAAAAAAAAATCATCTGTTACCCATACCGCCAACGTAATAATATATCTTATTTAATTTACAATTAGATATTTTATTGATATCCGCACATATAATTCGTTAGGAAAATCTACAAGGACTCGTACGTGTACGGTTCGTACGAAAATACACGTAGAAACGTCCATTTGAATTTCCCGCTCAACTTTTTTAATTAATCACTATCACTTGTCTTTATCGATTCCCACGAGATCGTGCGAATTTCTGCAAACTTTCAAAACGGACTAACGACATTCGCCATATATCTGTGTTTTAAGTCGTATATACGTTCGCGAGGAAATAGGAAATAAAACGATCGGTGTACGATTGCAAAACTTTCTGACATCCAAATAATATACGGCAAGTAAAGTATTGCGTTTGGGTTACGTAGTGACGTAATGCGCTAGTCAAAATAGCAACTGTGATTAATTCTCGCAAGAAACACTGTTATACGTTTCTGGCAGTAACGAAGGGCGTATAAATTAGGCAAAAATATTAGGCGCACATTACTCGTCAAACAGATAACATATTGAACAACGTAGTACTTATGATTTTCCTTGTTGGTTAATCCTAAGCGATTCAAATTTGACTTCGTTAGTCCTACGTGTAGGTTATGTTTCCCTAACCATAGCGTAAAGTACTGAATGAGATTATGTATTATTAAGCCGCGTTTTACTTTAATCAAATTTCCCGCATTACTTTCAGTACAGCAAATGAGATATCGTAAAAACGATAATGCAGTTTTCAGTGTTTTTCACATGATAATACAAGAATTAGTATTCTATATTTGTATGGGAAATCTTTTTGAATTATTCATAAAAATTGATAAATTCAGGTCGTACGTGTATGAATGTTTTTACAAAAATTGTATTTCTTCTTATATTACATTATTTTGTGAATAATACAGACAGACGAGGTATGACTGTCCAATTATAATAACAGAGTATGATAGAGCTTGATTCATTCGCGCCTTGAAATATTTTCACTTTATCAGATTATATATATATATAAATTGTATTAAAAAATATGTATTTTGCAATTGAGGAGACAAGTACCGAAAATTCGTATATGTATGTACGAGTTAAGTAAATACGTACGTTATGTACATAGAAAACTGTATGTTGACGTTACGTTAAATAAACAAGATTTATTTAGATGGAACATTGATGGCGAAATCTTTAACGGATTCAATCTCACAGCAAAATAGAACGACCATGGAATAGCTTTTAAGTTTTCTATTTGTGAATGAAATCTGTTCTCGTGATCTTTAATCAAGTGGAAAGATCGTCCTTCGTCCTTTTCGACGTGGCGTCTACCATATTTACATATGCTGAGTCTATAGAGAGAAAGAAAGACAAAGATAAAAGTAAACATTTCTGTATATCACGTATAAAAATTCGAATGGCGTTTCTAACCTGAAAATTGGTCCGGTTTGTCACTGAAATCGAATAACACTTGACCCTGGCGGTGTGGTAAGGTCGAAGAAAATCCAGGAAATTCCAGAATAAAGGACGACTGTTGTGTATCGTTTTGGACGGTGACAAATGGAAGTAACTACGTTGCTTTACGAGTCATGCGTGAATGAAGATATGTGTATGTCTGCGAGTGTGTGCATACACACAAAAGGACGCCTAGGTAAAAGTTCTCTATGGTCGTCGTCCTGAGTGACCCTCAAATTTCAAACATCTAACCCACGTAGCTTTACGCACCTTTACAAAGCAGCAAATTCCAAATAGCATTCACGAGACGGGAGCATCCATTCGTGACGTGCCTTTTATATTCCAGCTACTTTTCACTCGTATCACCGAGTTGCTTTCGATATTCTAGGCAATTTTCATCCATTCTGCCACTCGTAGTCTTTATTTTTCTACTAAATAACACAGATAAAGTTCAAAACGTTTCAATAACGCATTAATTTACGCTGAGTAACTACGCACGTCAGTTGTTTCGTTCCTCACGGCGAATACTTGAGTCGCGTATTACCGTCTTTAAAACTCCCGTACTACCGTCGTCAAACGAGCAACTATAAAGGTTAAATGTCGTATTACAAATTATTTAATCGAAAGAATATTTAACGTTATATTAATAAAAATTATTATTATTATTTTTCGTATATGTATGCAATTTTTCTGTCTTATATTATTGTGACTCACTTTTATTTGACAGAACGACGGAACGTTTAAACGTACATACGTGTCTCCTGCTAGCGTCTAGCTTTACAGTGTCTGCCGGTCTACGTTCACGGCTCGTTAACTCAGGAACATCTGGTCAAACGAAACACGAAAGTCAGCAGACACTTAAAAACCATGGCGGGAACTTCGGACGCAAAATTAAAGCAACGGCGAGCGTAACAAAGCCGTTAAGATTCGTCTTAGTCGGCATACGAAAATTTGTTACGACTTGACGTAGCAATGTTTTACATCACTCAAATAATCTGTTCGGTTTTAACAGCAAAGTCCGTAGTTACACAAGTACGTATACGTTCAGTAGACACAGACAAACCCCTATAATATCTTAGACAAAAATTTCGATAAATCACGTTCACATACGATTCCCTATTAGTTAAAATTGACATATAAAATGTAAAAAAGAAATTTTTTTTAAGTTTTCACTACAATTTTAATTCTCCTCTTTTATATTAGAATTTCACAAGCAAATACATACAAAGAGGTCAGGACAATCGAATCTCGAATTACAGTTGCCTTCATTTAGTGAAACTGCCGAAGCATGACTATGGGCTTTCATAACAATAACAATACAGCCAAACAGGTGGTTTCAAACTCAACCTTATTTTGCAGGTCAATACCACTTAAAAGCGGTAATCAAAAACTGATTTATATTTTACTTAACAAAGAACGCCTATACGTATACGACTAAAAATAGCAGCTCTACAGGCAGTTTCACTTCGAGAGTACCGATCCACAAAATGGACACGGATAATCCGTACGGGCATTAAATGTAAATTAACGAAGCTCAGAAACATATAAATTGAAGCAAGATAAACATTACGTGAAATTCTACGAGACTCGTAAATGAATTTAGAAAATCTGACTATTACGAAAGGAAATTCGTACAGTCTGTAACACGTGCTCTATTCGTCAATGCTTCCTACAGTGTATCCGCCGCTATACGTATAGACGTGTAAATTCGCATATCCTAGGATCAATAAACAGTTGAAGTTACAAAAGCGTGTAAGCTTCTAAAACGTAAATGTATTTCAGCCAATGATCTCAGCATTCAACTTGACAGCCAAGTTATTTAAAAAATTGTTAATTGCATACATAGGAAGCGTACAAAGCTCGGCAGTCTTACTGCACGGGAAATATTCATCCCCAAATGCGATACGTGCGAATAATCTGACCGAGAAAAACTAGTTGATCGAATACAATTCTTTCGTAATTTCACAAAATAATATTTCAAAGACGACCTAACCTAACCAGTCGGCCATTACGAGACGGAACATTAAGTCCCAACGTATCGGTTCGAGCGAGCGGATATTTTAGGTTAGTAAATTAAAAAAAATATAATAGACATTTTTTCAATAAAATCATTACGCGAAATTGTCGAGATATTTTTTCATCTTTTTTTTTTCAATTTCATCTCATTCCTCCCAAGATGTCTTTCTGCTGCTGCTTCCACTGACTTGATTGCTACTCGGTCCATGGCAGCTGGTAATTATTTCGTAATCAGACCGTCGCGATTACCCGGCTCTATAGAATCATTTGCAAAGTTTATGCTTGCAAGCTAAGCTTTCAGTATGATTAAAGCGGCATCCACACTGTAGCTGGGTGCAATGAACGCGTCTAGGGAAGTATTAACAAACGCGACGAAAAGCGTCGAAATTAAGTTGTGAGAATGTGACATGAAAATATATGATCCATTGAAAACTTTAGCCTCAAATTCATCAAAGACACGAGTGACGTCATTAAATTTTTACTTCGCAATAAAGCATTGATTTTTATTGTAAAATATGTTACAACGATAATTCATTATCAATATCTTATAAATCGACACTACTGTCGAGCTTAAATATCTTTCGATCCAATCCGGCACTCCTTGACGTCACTGTCAAACAACTGTCAAGCGGAACATCTAATTCTGCAATTTACGCCAAACGTCGTGTTACCCCGCGTTAAAGGGTTGCCTCAATTAAGATAAGAGAGCCTGTCAGCCAAAGGGGATTCGCATTCCTTGACGATAACAAGTGTTTCTCTACAGTCTTCGTAGTAGCAACTGTAAACAGCATAAGAAAGTATATACTGGGTTAACTCAACCTAAAAGCAACCACCTGAAGTTAGCCTCCACGTGATTCCAACGATAAGAACCAAGTTCAGGTGATATAACTTTGAGCCGTATAAACTACATATACATGACATATACGACTCGCGTTAAAGATTAATCAATCGATTCGTGATGATTAATCTCCAATTAATTGATTGCCATTTTTAATACCAAAAACCCTACGTCGACTGGTCTGCATTTAGATTTACTTAAAGTGACGAGATTCAACGAGTAAAATTTCCATGTTGAAACATTTCGAAAGAGATGACACTTTGCACAGGGTGCGTCAGACAGAAAGGATTTCCTGAGGATATAAGAAAAAAAAATACAAAAAAGTTGAAGCAAAATGACGAACCCTACGTTAACTCTATATCAAATGCACACCTACCGTATGGATAAATATTTATTGAAATTTTTGTCAAAAAAAGATATTATGACATTTCCTTGTTTACCTGAAAATTAAATTTTTTTATAACATTTTTTTTTTTTTTTTTTTTTTACTAAAAACAAGTGTCACGTTATACGTCAGTTTCTTTTTCCGTTTCACAACAGAAATGACAAAGTACCTATAAATCGAGGACTAGGGAATTTATCGGTTATGAACTATATAAAGGTCGTTAGGTAATACACGATTGATCCTTACGCTCGTACCACACGTACTTGTGTACACAAGCACGTTATTACTTTGATATACAGATATAAATATATATATAGATATATGGCTAAGGCTTGATATAGAAGATTCGGACTTCAAAACAGAATTTGGTTAATTTTACGTTATCGGTCGCTTTGCACCTTTTCACGTATTACGTGAACTTTGAGCTTCCCTGCGGGAAATGCAAAAGCTGAATAATTACGGTAACGCGATATATCACTGCTCGACACTGTCGTCGAATATTTGACAGCCGTTGCGATAACGATTTTATGAGTGATTAGGAAATTAACATTTTTTAATTCACTTTCCTTATCAGTCCCGATCCCAGAATGCAACACTCTGAACGATACAGGATTTTCGTTATATGACATTGTGGTTAATATCTATTGTTTTTGTCATTTTCATTGTCATTGTCACTGCCATTGTATTTTTGTTTTTGTATTTTTGTTTTCTCTGAAATTTTGAAAAAGCTCACGTCCTCAATGATTTTCGGATAATTGCAAATCATCGAATGTAAAATTATTGCAGCAGCACCATCTACCGTGGATCGTCGTAATTCCTAACCTCAAATTGATTTTCAAAATATTTAATGCTGATTTCACAGGTTATATTAATCACGCGCGTAATCCCATTGCTACGTAGGATACGCGTGCATATAGTATTAATGGAATCGTTTAATATAGATCAAAAGATCTATTGATCGCATTGACGTTATACGTACTTTGGAATTTAAACCTAACCTAACTCCGCGGAATGTATTAGAAACGTTTATTACGAACAGTACTAGTTTTCTCTATGATTCACGATCCAGATCCACGCGAAATTAGACACAATCGGATTCTACTCGAGTTTTGTATTTTCGTATCTCTTATTTCTATTACAGTAAGTCCTGGATAACCGTCTCGTGCTTTTGAGCGACAACTGGCCAGCAGCTTGGGTATTTATTCCCAGCCTCCAATTTGGTACAGACTTTGCTTATATTTAGACGATCCAATAGCTTTTTTGACTAATGGAACGATAAGGTGGAGGTAAAAAGTTGGTGAGAACAAGTCAAAATTTTGAAAAAAAAATTTTTTTTCCATTTTTTTTGTATGCTAGTTTATATACGTAATTCGCAAGACCAACGCGTAGCGCAAACGAATTTGTTTCGTCACTGGCGTCAATTGCAAAGCGGAACACTTTGAGTTTACGATTGACTTTAACGTCGGCTTTTTTATACGTGGATTTAGTTAACGATTAGTATTTTAATTAAGAGTTGAAAGGACTTGATTATTTTTTTTCTTCCTTTTTTAATGAAAATTGTCCCTGAATCTATTCTTATCGTGACAGTTATTTATCTTGACGAATCAGCTACTTAACGAGGTCACAAAAGAATCGTGGAAATTCAAAAAAAAATACTAAAATAAATTTTTTCCAAATTTCTAACTTTACTTTTCAGCCACTCACTGTCGACATCGATATCGACATACTTCGAGTAATATCGAAATTTCGATATTATATAACGATACAAGGAAAAAACAAAATTATAATAGTAAATCCTAGTTGTTATAATTATCAAAAATATTGAGAAATATTTATAAAAAAAAATCCTACACAAAACAAGTGAAAAAAAATACTTACTCGTCCACCAGTACGATGAAATATCGCAATCGCCGTATAAATTCCAATAAAAAAATTGCAGTTAAAAAGAAGGTGCACTTTCAAAAAATCCCAAGGCAATCATCGCCCGCGTATCACTGAACCAAAAAAAAAATATCACACACCACATTAACTTCACATGTCACACAAAAAAATTTTTTTTTTTCCAAAAATTCACTCAAAATTTTTTTTTACTTATTTCTCAAACCGTCTGATTATATCGTTACGTGACGTCACGAAAATAAATAAAAATGGCATAAATACCAGTACACGATTTAAGAACGAAATATATCCTATGATCTGGTAGTTTTTGAAACTCACTAAAACGTTCACATAGAAATTCTCAAGGCTAACGCGTTACAAGGGCTCCTCGCCGTTACGCTGCGCGTCTGATACTGAACGGGTTTGCTCTACTTCGGCGCGCCACGTTGGTCACGCAGAAAATACAAGCCAGTCGGACTACGCCAAAGCACCATTTTCACTTCCACACAATAAGCGTCCATTAACTAAAATATCATTGACAAAATAGCAAATGGAAGTATATTTTTTTTTTTCAAAAATACATAATCAGTCCTTTTTATTTACATAAAATTTTATCACAGGACGGAATATCATGGAAAATTTTTCGAATTAGGAAAAAATCATTCATGACCCATATGGAGATTATATAGAAAAATCATGACTGTATTTACTGTAAGAACATTCTAAAGCTGTTTATGGGATACGTTATACGGTGGTACCGATTACGTATATTGCCTTTTTATTAGGACGGTTTATGAGGAGCAATGAAGGGTCGATTAAGGTACAAGTATAACGATATCTTAGGTAAAATTGATATGGAGAGTTCGATATATTGGCCGAGGAGAATTCGCTTCGGCCGGTAATACTTGTCGTAAACCGCTTTACGATCGGAACTAGGTAAAATTAGTGGAGTTGATTTTTTTTCCCGTTTGACTTTTTATACCGTCACGAAGGGTCGATCGTTCCATGGGATTTGCCCTTCCTTAAGTACGAAATCGTTGGGTTTTAATGAAAAAATTTTATCACGCCCGAAAGATCATTTGCATTTTTTTCATGAGCGACACGTCGAGGCGACGGAAGCGCAGCAGTGGTTGGGCGACGGTCAACGGCTAAATATAAATCAACAAATTAAGTGTGAAAAGGTAAAAAAAATTAAAAAATACATAAAGTTCCATCTAGGCCACAGAGTATATTTTAGTATATAAAAATTAAAAAAAAAAAATTTTTTTCAAGGGTGTATAATATTACATGATAAAGAATCTTCGAAAGGGATGATTTGATAAGATTCATTATCGTGAGGTGGAATGACTGAGGTTTTCAATGGACGATAAGCATTGCGTTTGTTTTTCTATGTGGGCTGTATGGGAAAATAGCAGGTAGATAACGTCGAAAGAAATAACCAATTTTTATACAAACAAAGACAAGTCGATTAAAGACGAGGAGTTTGCCAATGTCACGTGCCTTTGAGAAATAGGAAACCCGTCCAGAACAGAACCGGAAATCGAAAAGTGATCGCGTGTAGCCTTTCGTCCTGACGAATGGCCGACTAAGGCCTTTGCCAAATAGTTTTTCTTAACTCTCTGGAAGTCATAGTAATTTTACTCGTGTTATCGAGCCCTTTGAAAATCAATTGGAAACATCCCTTTTGTCGCTAACAGTATACTATATCAAAAGTATAGTCTAGTATACTATAGCAGTATACTATATCATAAGTATAGTCTAGTATACTATAGCAGTATACTATACTGTAAAATATTATGTTATAATTAAATAGAATTGTTAAACCACAAATTTATATATCAAATTCGTCTATACGACTTTGTAATTGTGAACGAACCTTTATACGGCTCGTTTTCTGTTTCTGTGTCTATGCAATATATATGTAGGGTGAAAAGCAATTATGAAACTGAAAAAACAATAAAATATTTATACTAATTAAAAGGTCGTAGTGCCCACTTAATTCACATATACAATATATACTTTACTATATTCTCTATGACATGCATAGCTTCTAACGAAATCATGTCTCTAATGCAAGTTTGTCAAGTACGCTAATAAAATAATTCCATTGATCAGTAATTAAATATTCAATTAATAAAATCCATCTAAACCTAGAATCAAGTCACGCGCGAAACACCCGAGCGTGAAATATTTTTGAAAATATTTTCTCCACCCTCGTCTGCATGCTATCCAAATGTAATATTTCAAAAATAACATTTCGGTTACAATGGCAACAGTCACATTTAATAAGAACGTCAGTCACGAGAATTCCCGAGACGTGATAATGACAGTCAAGTTATTTCTAGAATTCTATAGAGACACCCACGTGTCAATGAGATGTCATCGAAATTTTTGGTTCAAAAAGAAAATCTAGAGCTACAGTACATAAAAAAACATTATAATTTGAATAATAATAAAAATATCCAAGAATTAATTACACAAAATTTCGTCATCGTTCTATGCTTTATTATTTTACGAACGAACTATATATATATATATCAGCTACGTAAACTCCAAGGATAATAAATTATACGCAACTGCAAGCAGCATCCTCAAGCATCGTCACTTCTCCCTTCGTCACCTCCACGCAGATTACACGTCAAGAACGTGTTAAACATGGTAACACGTCGTGCACGTATAAGCGTCATTATCTGCATACGCGAGTGCATGTATATTCATACGAACTCTCAGAGTGTTCAGGATGGCCCCGATACGTTAAATCGCAAAACTAATTACATGTAATTTCAAAATAAGTTGATACACCGTAAAGTTGTTAAACGTAACGTATACATATATAGTATAGAATATATATTGAATAATATGAATTTTTGAAAATTTGAGGTGCACACTCAGGCACCACGGCTTTCAAAATCAGACTCGGTGCACTCGATAAGCATCTGTTAGAGAAGATGGCGCTGATATAAACGACAGACGGCCATACTTACTGAAACTAACCCAACACTCGGCTACGTGGACTTGCAGTTTTTTCCATGAGCGCCACACCTCGTTTGCTCTCCGTCTTCTCCACATAATATCCAGTAGATACACTCAGCGCACTGTCCCACAACACTTCGTGCCACTCCGACCATACAGTAACTCACAAATCAAAGTCCAAGTCCGTAGCAGCACCACAAAATAACTATGTAACCACACAAATTCACCATTTCTCGCCTGTCATTCGTTCGCAGGGAAAGATATGCACGGTCGGTAAGTCAAATTTTGCCAGAGTGACTCTAGCTTCTCGGGTATCGCCCTCTACCGCCCACTCGCGGTGGGCCCATCCAAAATATTCCCCTCCTTTTTCTCCTTGCGAACTTAGACACCGTGGCAGATCGCGATTCCCCAGTTACGTTTAGCGAGCGGACCGGCACATCTTCACTAATTTTGTGTCAGCCATAAAGGAAAAGAAAGACGTATAGTAAATCCCGCCGGTTATACACGTCAGGGGCGACGGGCGTGGAGGCCTTAAGGGCCTGATGCTTCTACCGTCGAATCAGACTATTTTCATTCGCTCCCACCTTTCTCGAACAACTAGACCTATGCAGCCCTTACGGTGGCGCCACCTGGCCGACGGTGGAGTTGAGGTACGAGTTTGTACGGAGCCATCTTGAATATTACGTGTGTATATATGTATATGGCAATGAGGTTGTATATATAGATATATTATACATAGAAATATGCGTAATTTATATATACAGTACGCGCTATGAGAATAAATAAGCGTCTGGTCCTTACGTATGTAAATACATTGAGTTGTAATACATGTCTGAAAAAATTGTCTTTGTTCTTTGAGAATGTCGAGAGTTCTTTGAGACGTTGCATAAATGAAAAAAAAACTATTCAACTATGGTGTACATACACGTGAGCGATTCTGTGCGGATTTTCTTTGAGTTTTACATTTTATTTAGACTTTTCACTCTTTGGTATTACGTCCCTATGCGAATCCCTTCTCTTTATCTGTTATTCTCGGATGATCAAGGTATTTGATATTTGATGCTTTAATAAGCCTTCACGGGATGACACGTCTGACTTCTATGAGTTCTATATTCATTGTGTGTGTTTATTAATTTCATATGAACGCCCTGCCATAGTTATTAAAGCAACTTGTCACTTACACGCGTCGATGTAATAGGGGTGGTGGGGTGGGGGGTGGGAAAAAAATATTTCACGAGGGATGCCAATTAATTACAGGGGTTAAAAGATGCCGTTAAATTTCTTGGGCAATCATCCCCTATTTTCTGACCTCCCTCACGATACTCACCCCTGCTCGTTTTTTATCTCGCGATACGATCCTTCCATTTTTTTTTTGTATCTTTACAATTAATCATCCGCACATCGAAACGTGTTTATCTGGAAGCTGCGAATTTGGAGAGGAAATAAAAGCAAAAAAATTAGTGTACAACGTCTTATCATTATAACGATAAGGGCTGTGATGTAAATGAACGAAGGTGAGTATCCCTGAAAGGGGTGTACTCGGAGGGTGGTAACGTGCCACAAGGAATTTTCGATACGAGGGTTGCTTTTTGCTTGAAAATCTTCCGACAGCGCCGACCAGGATTTTCCTTCGCGACGCTGTCACTGACAGGCGTCGTCTACTTGTTAATGGTAATTAAATATCATCGCGAAGTATTTGCTAATAGTGAGACCCATTATTATTATTAATGACATCATTGGTAAAAGTTATACATGTCGTTAGGTTTTGTTAAGGGAATATGGTAATTTAAGAAAAAAATTGAAATAATTATTTTGGCAATTCATAATTTTGGCAGACACTCTTATGGCTCAGATACGGTGTATTTTTAAGGGTTGAAATAATTGAAGGGACTTTTTAGCACGATAATACGTGGTTACATACTGCGTCTACTTTGGAATCAAGTTTCGTTTACAATTGAGGGGAATAGAAAAAAGAATAAGATGATTTGTATACAAAGTTAGCAGACAAAAGACATTTTAAGTTTTATCAGAGTTTATCCTCTGTTTTTGGCATTGCCAGTTTCTTTGGGACTAAAACTTCTACTTGGATTATGTTCTTATTGTTGAACTTATTTATTTTCATTGATTTCCTGATTTTTTGTTCTTATTATCTTAATTAGACAGATATAGAATTAAGTCGTATACCGGCCTTTTAAGTATTAACCGTTTAATTGATATCGAACAGGGTCAAGATTCGTTAATTTCTTATGCATCAATAGTGCCCCGGTTGTTTGTACGTAGAAGTATAATCGAATGAATCGAATAAAAGATTTTGAATACGAGTGTATAATAGAAAAAAAGTAGGGAGGAAAAAAGAAAGGAAGAAATACGAATAATGGCAGCGTGTAGAGTAGGAATCTCATGGAGAAACAGAAGAGATGCAACGGTGCGTAAAATCGAGCCGATTTACCTTTCAGCTGTGGAATCTAATCCCAATGCAAAGGTCCGCGATTCCAACATGGCGAGCAGCAGACACGTTCCGCTTACCGTTCCAAGCCACGTGCGGAAAGAGGAAATACTCCATCGCGAATATCACGAATATACACGGTAAATGAGATTCCAGAAGTTCGATCGTTGTCGTTGAGGTTTTCTTTTTGAACTGCAATATACATAAATACGTGGGTACGTAGTTGATAGAATAAACCGACAGAGGGCAGCACCGTCGCGACAATAAGATCGAACAAGAATAGAGATCTGTTTGGAGGAGTATTCGTTTACTGTTGCGACGATAAATTACGTCGCCACGGGAAAGCATCGTGTGACAATGGATTCTCTTTTGTGCGGCTAAGAAACGTGTGGCCAACCCCTCGCTGATATATCAAGAGAAATCTGACCATCCTTTCGTAATGCAGACCTAACCGTAACCTGCAAATAATGAAGAGAACAATCCTTGTCCTTCTCAACGCTGCTACACTTTGTCTAACAGATTTTGCATTGTTTTTCTCCTGTTAGATTTTCGTGCTTCTACCCTAAGGTTAGTTTCTTTCTCTTTTTTTACCTTTACTGGATTCTCTGACAGTTCCTGACCGTTTGGGAATTTTGTCCCTACCCTTGTTGGAAGTGCGACTCTTTGCGTTGGTTTGTGTTGGTGAAAAGGCGTTCTGAAAGGATAAACCACATACAAAAATCACTGGGAAACAAAGGGCGCGACGTATTTACATTGGAGACTGTGGTGACACGTTGTTATGTAAGTTTGATAAAAATTTTATAGTATATTCTTATAACCTCTTATGTTTTTCGATTTTACTGTGAAATTCTACTCTCAACATTTTATTCTTTTAGCCAAGATTCAGCCGCGTGTTATATCGTCAAGTCACACCGCCATTTCGCGGAAGAGTATGAATTTCAGATTTTACGATAATGTAGGGCTATCCGTACTTAGGTACCGGAAGCATTGATATTCCGAAAGAAGGGTAGTTCTGCTTTTTTGTTCGCATGGGAATAAAAAAAAATATTATGGGCTTTCAAAATATAGTATACCTTGCTTAATTATTTATATACTCTAAAATAAGAAACTAGTACTTTAAGTAATGCTGGATCAAAAGATCTTAAGGACTGTAAATCCCGAGCATGAATACTAATTTTTATATATCTTTCCAGAATTCCAATAAAAAATAACATGAAGAAGAAAGAGAAAAAGAAAATACGGAGGCGGATCGTTGGGCTATCCTGTCAAGCATAAATAACACCATAGAATAATACGTATTCCACTTCCACCTCCATGCGCAAGAAATACATTGCAGCGGGGACCCACGATAAACCCTTTACTGGCCCACACTACGCTTACCACATGGATGCTGGACCATATTTAATATATTGCGTAAGGGTAATAACTTAAAAAACCATAAAGATTTGCGCCATAATTGCTAAGAAAAGCTCGAGCTCCATTACCTCGATATAAATTCCATTTTATATGAAATTTTTTCTTACAAATTTTATCCATGTTAAAAAGTTTTGAAACTGTCCAAAAAATAAAATACACATTATTTCTCGTTCTCATGAGAAAATTCGCGATTGGGACAAATTTACTAAGTTTCGTCCACCCCGGTGCTACAGATAATTCACGACTTCCTCCACAAGTAAATCCATAGGGTTTGTAATCTTAAAAAAGTTTTCATATCTCCAATCCCAATTTGATCTGATACTTTTAAAACTACTCCATCTTGCATCATAGATGTATCAACCACCCCGTTTTTATCTGTTTCCTGTAATTTATTCACTACATCTATTGCAATTATATTCTATAACAGTGTAATGTCCAACAGGGGTTGTTCCGGTTGGCGCAGCCGTCCAAGTTACTTGGCTGGATACGAGGGGTGGCTTTAGGACCAATTTCTCTCGTTAGTCGACCGACTTCACAGTACTGGGATACTTGTTGCTCTTGCTTCGTAAATTGCCAGCCAACTAGTGGGCTTCATTACGTCATAATTACCGTGATCGTTAATGACTTTATACTCCTATCATCTGGACCCTACCGAAGAGACGGTATTCACCCAGCTGCAGATGGAAACTTTATAAGCAGCATGATATAAAAGTACCTTAGAAGATTACCCCTATAAAGTGGCAATATGGTAATTATTTTTTTTTTTCACCTAAAAACGAAAACTTATTAAACATTAAAGGAGTAACAGAGTAAAGGGGTGAGTTAGTCTCTTTTGTTACTGCTTAATTTTAACGTCACCTTTTAAAACGTTATTTGATACTTTAGCTTGATAATTATAACTATTATATGCATACTGTTTACGAATTGAAAAGATTTTTTGTAACTGTGCTTATGTATGGTTTACTATAGGCATCAATTAGTTGAACTGTATTTTATAGTATATAAGGAAACTGAGCGAAAGTCGTTGACCTTTACTATTTAAGGGATGACATTCTTGGTACTGCATAACTCCTTTTTCTTGTTTTAGGTGACGTTACGTACATTGTTATATGAAAACACATTATCTCGGAAATGACCATCATGGTCCTGAGGTAAAAGCCTGCAGAGCCTATAGAGTAAACATATTCGATAACGGCCGAAAACCAGGCTATTCCTAACCATTTCGCGACGAACATCTATTGATATTTATCTGCTAGAATTGCCGTGTAAAATGGATTTATGTGAGCGTCGTGGGTCACTGATGCGTTAGAGTTTCGACCAACCTTTCTCAAAGTTTCTAGGACCATCTGCCACTTCCACTTTGCGTGAACAGGTTCCTTAGTTTCTTGTGGCTACAGTGGCTGTACAAATCGCATTAGTGATTAGATGAAATTTTTATATTACCTTATACCATGAATTTAGAGATGTCGTACGGGCTTTTTTAAAGTCGTAAAATTAAAAAAAAATTCATATTGTAAGAGTGTTGGGTAACATTATATAGACTTTTGGTAGTTCTTAGATTGGTAAACTAAAGATTTGGTCTTCTAGGTTGAAGGTTTAAAAACGGAAATGGATTTTTTTCAAATTGAAACAGGATGCGACCTTTGGTGTATGGCGGATTTAAAGGGCGACCCTTTACTTTTTTGTATGTCGATAGGCATTTTTGTTCCTTTCTTTATTCGTGCCCGGAAATGCTACCTTCTCTGGTTGATGTTTCCGGTAGATCCAAGTTCTTTTCCTCCAAAGTTCTTTTTGTGCCGCGCAGTATTTATCGTGCTGTTTAAAATTCTGCGTGCTTGCGAGTTTTTTTCCTTCGATAGCGAGCAACTATTCGTATAGGTAGGTGGTGAAAGAGCTTGGGTGTATCTTGAAGTTGAAAAATAAAACTTGTAAAAGCTTTGCTCTGTCAACAGTACATTTACTTTTACTATTGAAATCTTAAATCGATTTTCATTATGAAGAATAAATTGCGATAACTAGTTTCACACGTGTTTCCTATTACAGTCATATATATCCTATGTTATTCTGTCCTACTTTATTAAGAATCAGGTTGAAAGATGAAATACAGGTGTTGTATATCTAACATGTTCAAAAACAATTGATATACATTCAACCTATTATTTATTATGTTTCAACTCTTGTCGAAACTCGGGTCATCAAAAGTGCTGCCATCTGTGAGTGAAAGAATCTATTACTTCGTTAACACAAACTATGATCAGTCGCTAATAAGCTAGTGGTAAATCATCAACAGTAACAGTCAGTAAAGCCCGTTTTACACGAACCAAGCTACAGCCAATAATTGCCAGTGCGAAAATTGTTACTCTAAATTGTTTAAGTAGTTGCGTCTTGTTCCGTCTTGGCGCTTACAGTATCTGTCCTCGTTATCCACTAGTAATTCGGTTATACTGAGAGTAGGTAACTCTAGTGGCGTCAGGGATCTTCTTTAACTCTAATAGAAGAGATATCACTGCCTTGATAGTAAGTCCTACTATCAACATAAAAGTTTCTCTTTTATCAATCTCGCTTCTTTTTAGCCAATGTGCTAAAACAGTATAGACATTTCCTATCATACGATAAAACAGTCAAGACTATTGTACGCAGTTGATAACAAATTCGTATTGGACCCTGTAAAAAAGCGAAACAATCTTTGTCCAATATCCAACCAAAGTCAAAACGATATTGGTGATAATCGTGTCTCTTGTCAAAACGGGCTTTACTCCTCGACTAAAAAAATTGTATATTCGTACAAGTGTAGCATCCGAGTACAGCAACCCTGTAGTTGAGTCATTCCACCGATAGATGGACTACGTTCACCGTCAGAAATTCAAAACGCGGTGTCCTAAAATAAGAGAAGCTTAAAAAAAAGTATATGGCATAATCTGTAAACTCAAATCTTCCACATCATTTCCCTAACTTCAATATTTGTTCTGTTTCGTGTAACTGAGATTTTGGAACTTTTGACTAAGTCTTTTTTTATCAATGTCAAATCAATTAGATTCAGAATTGCCCTATTTTCATTAATATTAATAACGACGAATGATACAATCTAACAGATATAATAAGGTGTATGTCTTTTTATTCGTGTTCTAAATTCGTTTTACAGCTGGTTGTTGCACAGTTTTGGATCGCTGCAGGCCGTATGACGATTCTTCCAAGTTCGTTTTTATAAACTACCGAAGAACATGGCGGCTGCTCAAATGCCAAGAGCTCGAGAGACACTGATCGCAATAGAATTTCTCATTCGCCGATGAAAATTGGAATGAGAAAATCGAATGATCACCAAAACAGTATCCTCGCGCAATTCTAATCCATCGAGGTCGAAAAGCTGGGTTAACCAGTGTAACTTACAATTAGTGTAATATAACAATATTGTTCCTCACGAAAAAGAAATCATCACAATGTTTCGGGCAGCTCTAGCGGGTGACGTGGACACGAGTGTTGGATCGTTAGAATACGTATTACAATATCATAATTATAATTAATAGTAAGTATTAAGTAATATTACAATTAAAGAATAAAAGCAAAATTTCAACTTATGTAATGAGTGCTCGGGGACTTGTTGGGAAACAAGAGGAGTAATCGTCGTCGCATCCCTCCCTCGTAACGAGAGACTTTTGCAAAGAGAAATTAGAAGAGAAGGAAAATAACAAAAGAAAAAGAGAAATAATGAGTGTATACTCCGAATACATTGTTCAACATAAAAACAAAATACTGACGTTTACAATGCACATAGTACAAAGCTGTTCGATCCTCTAAGATGTTCCTCGTTTCATCATCTTCTTCTTCATCTCTTTATTGATCTTCGTGTTCTCTTTCGTTTCTTTTTTTTTGGTATACGTTAATTAAAAGGAACTCGTTAAACGTAATTCACAAATAGTAGTAAATATCACGTGTCGTGTGTGTGTGTCAAGTGGTGAATGGCGAAAAGGAAGGAGAGGGGTAAGAAAAGTAAAGGAGATGAGGAGTAACCCGAAGACGAACTCTAGAACAAGCCTCGTCGAACGTACTAAGGATAAATGTTAAGAATTACGTGTTACCAAGACACGTAATTACCCTCGAAGTTCTCTTTCTTATATCGCAATACGATCGAGCTCATCCTCGTCTCCAGGAACTTCAGGATGCGTGGTGACCAAGAGTGACAACAACATGGGGAAGGTAGTATTAGGACATGGAAAGGAAACCACTTTACAGTTCCTTCTCAATCTTGATGAGCTCCGCGATACCGTCGTGCATTTCCTTGACGGCCTGGTACTCGGTGAGTCCGAGACGTCGCTTGTTGGAGATGTCATAAATGCCACCTTCGGCCTCGGTGTGCTCACCGCGGGTTCCACGCACCTGAAGGTTGAACTTGGAGGCGACCTCCTCGAGCTTGGCCTTATTAGCGGCCAGCTTGGGTACCTTGATGTGCACAGAGGCGCGCACCGTCGTACCCAGATTCGTAGGGCAGAAGGTCAGGAAACCAAGACGGTCATTGTGGGAGAAGGGAAGGCGCTTCTCGATGTCGTTGACAGCAGTCACCAGACGACGGTAAACCTGGAACAACAGAGCATTGTGTTAGTTTGAAGTTCTTGGGAGGAAGGAGTAGCTACTGCAATACTCTATTCCGAGACAGGACACAAGAACTAAGATGATCCTTTGTTCACGAGTAAAGTACCCAGAGTATTACTGTCGAGCAAGAATAGGGATGAAAGTAGGGCAATGGGAATTAGAAGTTTAGCAAAAGAAATATTAACCTGGCCCAAGTCACCACCCATCTGCATAGAGATGATACGAAGATGATCCTCCTCGTTGCACCAGACCAAGAAGGTCTTGGCATCGTTGTGGTAGATACCACGTCCGGTGGGCCAGAAACGGCAGGCATTGGCAGCCTGGAGGAAACGGTCACCCTCCTTGAAGAGGAAGTGGTCGTCGATCAGTTTCTGCTGGACCTCCTTGCTCATTCCGGTGAGTGGGTAGAAAGTACCCTTAAGTTCACCCTCCAGGCCAGAGAGGGTGCTGGAGACCTTCTCTTCCATCTCCTTGTACTGAGCCTCGGTCAGGCAGGGGTTGAACGGGTATCCCTCAAGGGAACGTCCGCACCTGACACGGGTGGACACGATGTACTCACCCTGAATATAAAAAGGTATCGGTTAGAAAACGTATCCACATTTCTTTAATGAATCCCATCCAGCAATCAATTCACAATCTTTTACTTACAGTAGGGTCAAGATTGCCAAGAGTATCGACATCGCCAAAGTCCTTGGGCGGGTGCTTGTCAGTCTTCTTGAATCCACCATGGTAGTCCTCGATGATGGGGTCGAAAAGGTCAGCGAAGACGGTGTATGCCTCAGCATCAGGAGCATAAATACCAACTCCGGAATCGTGATTCTCCAAGCCAGACTGGATGACGTCCAAGAGGGTGGAACCAAAGGAGGTCTTCTTAGTCTTCAGCTGGTCAAAGACTTCCTTGGTCAGATACTTCTTCAGCAAAGACTTGCTGTCAGAAGCAACCAGCTTGGTATAGCCAGCCTCCAGCTTGTCAAGTACTGCTTGGTCTACCATGTTGTTTTTCTTACTAGAATCATACAAAAGTCACAATACATTTATTAGCTAATCGATTAATTCAGAAACAAAAAAAACCATCACACTGATACCAACTAGAAGATCCCTAATACATCTACCAGCTATAAAACAGTATCCTGAAATGCTCTACTTTATTTCATATGATTAATAAGCCATCTGTCTATCGTTTAAATAGCGGATTAAGAATCAGGAAAAATGACTTATCTCTAACAATGTATTATATTCGTCCCTCAAGACCATCGTATATCACTGTAACCGCAAACGCGGCATTACAGATTATTTCATAGATCTAACATTCGAGTGCCGTCTGTCTTGTCCATCACAATCGATATCGATAACAGCTACACGATAATTATACCTGCCGATGAGAATTACTCAGAATTTCTAATAACAGAATAAGCAGCGTACCAGAGTCTCTAGAGAGCCTACAGTGCATGTTGATCTATTATTAAAAAATTATTATCTACTCCCAAGACCATAGCCAATCAACCGATCGACATTAAGTACAAGAAAAAGTCAATAACCTATACAAATTTATGAATATCAACATTCAATACAATTACTACACGCCACATTAATTTTTCTCAATATTACATAATTCCACACCGTCCACACATATTAAGTATCAATAATCGTCCACACGTTTACCATACTACGGTATAACATAATTTTGACCAACTACTGCGACGTTATGCACAATTTGTGGAAAGAATAAATATCTGCAACGAACGTGAAAATTTCACAAGAGACAAGTACAATAAAAAGCGCAGCAATTAGAGTGGCAAAAAATATAACATCAAACAAGTATATATAGATATACATATATATACTGGTCTATAGTCCAGCACAGGAAATGACATGTCATCTCCGACGAGAAGGTAAAATGTAATTCTACGAAATTCGTGTGCACTGCTTCGGCAGTGCCACGCCTACAGTGCAAATACTTAAGAATAAGCTAGGTAGCTCAACAGAGTCAGTGTCGATTCGGTAGAAAAGCATTCGAGAATATATAAGTAATAAGAGTCAGCGAAGCATTCGTCATGTTGTCGAGAAGCAAAGAGAACCTGACGACACGTGATAAAACAGCCTTATAAAACAACACCGGTATATCAGTGATACAATCTGTATTCTCCATTAGAGCTCAATCATAAAAAAGGATATACATACAGACAGACTTATACAGTCCCGACACAATCGCATACACGACGTCCTGTCGAGATAAAATTGACCAACGCGTAATCCAAGATAATCCAATCGATTAAAAAGCCTTCGTCACTCTTGATCATGAATGTCGGTTACGATCTGTCCTATATTAGTCATCAGTAAACTTGATACACTTGATAATTCGGCGTAACCGCAGCGGTAGTGATAGAATAATTTCAGGTTTATAGGTTATGTACGGGGTTGACACTTGAACGTGAATAAAGTACGACAAACAGGATTCTCTCACTGTATTTATTATCCTGACTTACTTTACGATGATTGGCCAACGTTTTGTTACGGATGATCGGCAAACGTTCCGTGTAAAAGCGCACGTTACAGCCTCCACCGTGGCGCAACACAGAGCGTTAAAAAACAGCAAAGATCCTGCGGACATCTTGGACAAAAGGAACGTCACTGAAAAGCTTCCTTCTTTATATTGACCTCTTATTTTACTTCGTTTGACATTGAGTTCAAATCACACGACTTGGGAACGATGAATTTTTAGTTTCACGTCAAAACTACGAAAACGGAGTCACTGAGGTTCGCGCCATTGTTATACATTGTATCGGGAGTAAAACATGGCCGCTCGGTCTGTCGAGTATTTACGAAATATGATTATCCTTTGTAGTAGAATAATAACGGTGTATAAAACCGATGTGAATTTCTAGTTAATTATACCTGCTGTAAGTTTCTGTCTACATAGATGCTGCTGTAGTAAAAACTGACAATTTCGTCGTCACAATTTTTTTATTCTCTACATAATCAACAGGGGCGAGGTCCAGGATGATTTACTGGTCGCGTAACGCCATGCAGCATACTATGGAAATACGTTACGTGGATCGGAAGTGTATAACCATGCATACAAACTAGACGAAGCATTAAAATAAGGTAAGCGTAGAAAGTTCAGCCCACTTTCCCTCGCGACACTACTAAACGTCACAAATCCACGTAGAGACAGGATAGTAAAAAAACTATCGAGTCCTAGCAAACACGTAAAACACTTAAAACAGAGAAGAGATCGACCACTAAATAAATACATACTCGTCGGCCGAAGCCGTATCCTTGGAAGTGCATCCGCCCATTGTCAATCCTTGTCGTTAGAGTCGAACAGTAGAGTAACAACACGACAATCAAACCGTCGTACAGTTTCACGTATTTGGGATGAGAGAAAAACAAAGGTAAAACGTACCGGTAATCTCTAACAGAGTAATCGATACGCAGTCAATAGTCAACTGTCAAAGCTCACTGATACTTATTAATTCACCCCTATCGAAGCACGGTCGATAGAAAACAAAAAATTTCAGGTTATATCCCGGCGTAACGATTCTTGTTTATCCTTTTCTGCTCTCAGCAGATGCACCCTGACGTGCGGCGTGGCAGCAGCGACATAGAACGCGATCGAACCGACTAGACAGCCACAAGGAAACTAGGTAGCCGGTGTTACCGTACAGGAACGATTAGTATCTCGCGAACGTTTGTTCCGTAGGAGGTGGCGAGTCCTCCAGTGACGATGCGTATGCGACGTATGTTTCGCTGGATTGCTCCGGCGTAGGTGAGCGAAGACGTGGCTCGGGACGGGGTGGGAGAAATACAACGTCGGAGAGAGCTGGAGAGAGATAGAAAGAGTCAACGAGAGAGGGTCGAAGGTCGTAGGAAGGAGCCTTCGTATGCAGTAAAGAATGAAAAGGGTGTGGTGTGCGGATACTCTGGCGCGTAAGTGACAATGAAAAATCAAACTTATTCCCCAAGCAGAATGAATTATTGAGCAAACTTTAACACGTCACTTTATTATTAACCTCACTATATTATTATCGTCTCGAGTATTCGCGACTGTTAACCTCTAAATTGTTTCTCGTCACCGTTTGAACTTGGCGTACTTGAGTCACGTAGTGCCTTGTGTAACCTTATACACTGTCGAGATGCGTGACACGCTCGAGTACGTTACAACGTGCGTTAACCCTTCTCTTGCTTTTATTCTTTCTTCTCAGTCCTTAAAATCATCCATTCATTACAGAAACAAGATCAAGTCAACATCTATAAATTGAAACGGTACTGATTGTATCTTTACAGGTAGGTCGGTTTTTTTAAACACAAATTTTAGCAACTATTTTTTTTTCTTTTCTTTCCTCTACTTCTGTGCGTATTTATTGTGTGAATTAATAAACGATTGTTATATTATATTACTGTACAGTCACGTTGAATTGGCACAGGATTACTTGGAACGTGTGATGCGAACACTACGGTCTCTACGCTATCACTAAGCTAGGAGGTATTCTGCGTGCTGCGATCTCTCTCTTGTTATCTTCTGTTTTTATCTCTCTCTCTCTCTCTCCCTTTCCCTTTACCATCACTTTACTACCTTCTTCTCACGGGTTCTCATGCTCTTCCGTTCTCTCTCTTGTTCAGGGTGGGGCACGATGCCGTCGTCCAGCACAGAAGGATACCCCGGTCGATAGCACGCACCTACACCACCCATCCTTACCACCGCCACCACCATCGTCAAAACCACCACCATAGTATTGCAACCAGCACCAGGAGGAATACCCAGTGAAAACCCACACGCACGCGCTCACGGACATACCACGCCATCAACGTCACGCACCAACACGCTCTCGCATCCCGGACCCGCCCGACATCCACGGAGCCTACTACTACCCCCTGGGTACCCATACGCCAAAGACCCAGAAATTTTGCTCCTCCCGATTTCCCAGGGTATCAAACCAGCCGCTTTGCCATCACCTACTTCTTCGAGCATCCTTAGATCATATACTTCCTTTGGCTTTTGCTTTCTGCACCTGGAGCTTTGTTCACTTTCATTTTTTCCCGGGGGTAAAGACCTAGGGAGTAAAATCTACTTTATTTAAGGATCAGTCGTAATACATTTTGAGACTTCAGACACACAATTGTATGCTTAATTCTATTTTGATACTGTCCTCTTGCATTTTTAATATTCTAGATTATCTATCTCACTTTGATCAGATATTTATGTCCGTGTAAACAGTACCTATGTCTGATAGATCCATGAGTTATTTAAGGATCCAATATTGGTAAGGTACTGTGGTTAACATAGATATAGAATTTATTAATATTTCAAGTGAAACCTTAACATTGCTTTGCTATCCCCGAGTACTTGGCTAGCCACTTTGTTCTCTGCTTGTACTTTTCGTAGTGTACAGTGTGTACACCCTTCAGCCATGAGTTATTCGTCCTTAAGTCTTTATATCGCACCCGGGTGGTAACTCGTGTCTAAAGAGTGAGAAGGGGATAGTTGAAAAGGATAGTTAAGACCCTGCTCCATATATTTCCTGTCTCTCTATAGGCTTTGGTAAAGTGAAACATCGAACTTTCCATTAATCCCGCTAGTTGGCGCGCCACCTGTACGCCCGGAAAAATATGAAAATGCATCGAGCGCCTCTCTTTGTTCGAAAATCTAACTAAACGAATCCAGCAAGGAATTCAAAACATGGCGTACCTACCGCGACGCTTAAGTGCAATCGGTCAAATGTAATTCGAACTTCCGGCGAGACAAGTAAAACAAGGAGACATACAGGGGAAGGCATACGAAGGGATCTTATTATGTCTTGGACTTCAATAACATTCAGACACTTGATAATACCTAGACGTTATCTCGATACTTTATCCCATTATCAAGGCTGACTGTGATAACTCGACAATACCTAAGCACACGCTTAACGTAATTTATCAATCTTATTAATCATTTCTGTTCCTTTTCGCACAGTAACTCTGTTAAGGAATAAATTCAAGGATCGAGGTACAAAAATTTCACGGAAAAAATAACTGATCTAGATTGCACGGAGAATATAAATAGATCTTTGTACAAATTTAATGTCAAAATTTAATATTTAAAAAAATACAAATTCAACATGGCGGTCATCGAAATTTTTTTTAATTTCGCAATTCCCGCCATTGTGAAACAGTCTGCGCGCGATAACCTAAGCCTCGCGGAGCCATCGCTGTGTGGCGCAATTTTCAAATTACTTGATCAAGTGTACGACTACTTTATTCAAGCGCAACATTCCTTGGATTATCTGGCAAGATAATCAAATCCATATATGAAAGATTGAGGTTATGCAACCTTCCAGAAGTTACCTTACGTTTTGAAAAATAATTTATCGACACTCGAGGGCTTCTACGTCAATAAATTAATCTGTGATAAGAAGCTGTTATTATTGGCTGAAATATATATTCTTAGCGATAACCGTTACCAGTGTTAATTATTGACTCGGCAATGATTTTCTATTTACTTAATTTATATATTTAATTCAATCTATCGCTCACAAATAAATTCTAATATATCATCTCACAGATTAGATTAAAAAAATAACATTGAATGAAATTGAACCAATTGTTTTTTTTTTACGATAGTCCAAATTCAAATGGTTAACAAATTACGCAATCGATGCACCTACGAATTCAGAATTAAACGATTTCGAATTGCACGATGGGGGTAAAGTCGCTGTATGAGACGTTGAAAAAAAAAAAATGATTTCCCAGTTAATCGGAAGCTAAATGGGAATAAAATATACGAATAAATTTTTATTATCCGAAACGAGTTTATGATGAGAAAAAAATTAAAGAATTTCGTTAATTAACAAAGTCTCATCGAGAAACCGCATGAGTCTAGGCCTGGGAACAGAAAGTATACAAATTTACAGTAATCCAGCAATTTTTACCAAGGTCGTCGGCATAAAGGGGCAATCAAATTGAACATATATATATATATCCACACATATATATTATTTTGTCTGACGAGTCAAATTAAATTATGATCATTAAAATCTTTGACGTTCGTCACTCTATCAGCAATGATACTGATTATCAATTTGATAAGCGATTCAACAGAAATGTTATGGCACGTAGCACCAGCATTGGACTCGTCGCCATTTTTAATTTAAATCATTTTTTTATAATCAATATCCATATTTCAATTCGTCAAAGAAAACGTATCAATCGTTTATTTCTCTACTCTGCATGTAGCTCAGATAGAAATTTCTGAATCACCATTAGGATAACGGAGGAGTGACGTAAGCAGACTGAAAAAGCAGGCAACTCCTGTGGTTTTTCAAGTGTCGACATCTGTGGCCAACTATGTTCAAACTCGTCTTGCATAACAGGTTTGTCCTAGGCCTTTAATAATAATAAAAATAATGATATTCAACAACAGAACAAACAACAGATTTTAGCAAAAAAGACAAAGATATGGCAAATCAAAACAACACAACAAAAAGCCCAAATCCATTTTAAGATAGTCTCCTGATGTTTTTACGAAATTGATCAAGTTTTTAGTCAGACATAAAAATTTCTTCAATGACTCACTGCGACCTAAACGGAACGAGACAGAAATCTTTCTTGGAATGCAAAATGCAGGAAGTGACAGAATGAATGCCGCTTTCCAGGAACGTGTGTCACTTGGTACATTGTACGTGGGAATGGTGAGATTCAAGTAGTGGTGGTGACAAAAGGTCACTTTTAGACGTGTTTCAAAAATTTTGTAACAAAAATTGTATATACCCACGCGCAGAGTGTGGTAAAAAAAAAAAGGCGGAAGTCAATAATGACGTTGGCTGATTCACCGGATGTAGCAGAATTTCGTTCATCACGGTGCGAGTCACGCTCTACTAATTCGACGTAGGAATCGTGTCGAATCAAGTAAATTTTCGAGATACTCGTAGCGTGCATAAGCGCGAAATGTCGTGAAGATAGGCAGTTGAGAAATGGCGTTCGTTTTACGAGGCTATGTTTTTAAGCCCGGAATAAACAGCAACGGAAATTGTACAAGAAAATCTGATATACGTATACGGAAAATGAAAAGATTCCTTTACATATGTCTGTTTTAAGCAATTGCAATGGGGCCTGGCTTCGAGTTGTTCTCTAATTCGGTGATTCTAAAAATAACGCGACGGTGGCTCCACTCCGGTGTATTTATCCTTGGCGTAACTTTGACCGTTGACACGATGATCTTGGCGCCGAGCCTGCATCACTGAAATCCATACGTTCCTTGCCGAAGCGTGAGAAAACGTGTTAAATTGGAAACAGTGCCAAGTGTCGAGTCACGAGATTCGCGGATACCTACGTAATGTTTTTACGCAAAAAAAAAACAAGTTAGAAAAATCGTTACTGCACGTATATGACGGAGAATGAAATAACATAGACGAATTGAATAGCGATGGTATGAAGGAGGTCAAAAGTCGCTTTATTCAATTCTGGTTAACCGTGTCGAGCTGCTTTACCAGCTGTTGGTGGATAATTTGAATGAGAGATGAGAGTTGCGCGCGACCTTATTTTTCTTTTTATGCACAATTCAGGGAATACCCATAGGGATTTAAAACTTTCCGCCAGTGTAGTCACGCGGAATGTAGACGTTCCAACGCACGAGTGACCGCGAGACTGACTCTGACAGAGCATAACCTTTTTTTTTGGTTAATCAAGGTAACCAACGAAATTTCTAAACGAAGGTTACCTCCCCGGTCAATGAAGCGTGACATACCTTTTTACGATAATGTACTGCGACGTAAGATTATCAGAGCACAGATTACCCTTTGAGTAATAACATTTCCCGTGGCTTACGAGAGTTACCTGTTGCTATGAGTCGTGGTATAGGAACTCGTATTACATAATAAAAGAAATCAAATTTATTCAATTCTATCGCTTCGAAAACTCGAACGTCGATAACACAGGTATTCCGATAGAGTATACCGGTACCGCAGAGTGTTGCGCCATCTCTGAACAGCCAGGTGAACATACGTCAACGTTCACCCACAAGTTCCGATTTACGCAACGCGCAAAGCCTGCTAACATTGTCAGTCGACAATGGGCAGAATGCGATAACGATTATACGCGCAGAGCGATTATTTGGCCGCGTTTCAAAATCATTGGATTCGAGCACAGGTACCTGTGTAGTATCTAGTAAATAGTAATTAGTGTACAATATACAGAGAGAAGTATCACTCGAAACCAGTCACGCAGTGTTGTCTCCTGCTTCGCGGAGCACACGACTTGATAAATTCATAATGACAGTAACGCATGGAGTAAGTATTAAAATGTTCCATCAATAAATGCAAAAGTAACAAACAAGAGATCAACCGTGTTATTCTAATAGTTGGCAATGCTCAAACAAGACTTGAACCACATAGTCCACAAATCTTCTCGCAATTGTTCCGGCGCGATTCTCATGAATCCATGACGTTATTGCGCAAGCTGAAATCGTAATTACGTAACGATGTCCGGTGTGTTTTGAGTGTTCCTAAACCGTAGCAGCCAGGACCACCACAACAAAATATTCTAAATCCGTCGTGGGCAGAGAGTGCTAGACTCCGAGGAGGTTAGAGTAGAACGAAAAGGAAAAAGAAGAGGTAGAAGGGAGACGTTAAACAACCCTAGAAGATTCCCCGGCTTAAGCGTCCCAGCGATTTATATTTAGTACAGCCAACACTTTCTGATCTGTAGATCGTACAAGAATCGAGCGCTATTTTCTACCATAAAGTCACAGTCTAAGTCAACTTGTATACATCAAAATGGCGGGCTATAAAGTAATTGAAAAATTACTACACACGTGTGCACTCATGACACATTCTTCTCTTGTAGGCTACTACGTTTAACCTGCTGTGCAGCAAAGGCTGTGACGCTTTAAGGTCATAAACTGGATCGTTTGAACGTTATTGTAGCGTTATTAAAGCCTTTATAAATTATTCGAGCTACACTGGCATATGATGCTCATTTTAGAATAGCATTGGTACCACGTGCAAGCTCGCACGGAATTCTACGGCCAATAAGAAAATCGATCGGCCATAAGCATACTATGAATATAGACATGACTTTCTACACGAGAATACGACAATACTTGGAAACAACTATCGAACATAACCTCACCAGGTATTCTACTCAGTCTCAAAGACATTGACCTTAATCCACTGTTACGCTGCTCACAATCAGTTATGACTGTCTGAATGTTTTAAAATGGCTGGCGCCTCTGTGATGGAATAACACATGATTTACAAAAAAAAAAAAAAAGAAATAGACACTAGAGTCCATGACTATGATCTTTAAAAACTTTCATAAGGGAATGGAATCCATTTAACATTCTTGGTATACTAATAACTCATTTCTTTTATACAGACAAGAAAATGTCGACGGCAAATCATTAACCACAAAACAACTTTCTTGCTGGTATATCAAGGGAATCTTCAAAGCAACGACTGTTCTGCCATTGGAGCTTATACTGTTTTCATTAAAAACACCGCAAGAGCTTCAGCTGGAGTCTACGTTTAGAGAAGAAGACTGACGAAAACATTCGCAAGCAGGGGTCAAAGACGATTGGCTCTTTGCTCTATTGAAATTGTTCAATTATTTATAATCATGAATATTAAGTAGATATCTCAGAGATATGTTCAACGACTGTCTACTGATTGAACACAAACTAGAGTTTAACGATTAGTCATGGATCAGGTATGCTTGTGTCTATACCCAGCATAAATGTCTGGGCTCCCGTCTGTCTCTCTGGGTTAGATTAGAAGAATAGTTAGCCTCGCAATTTGGCTGACGAGTCGAGGAAAGCATGAGAGTTCAAAGATCTTTTCTGTCCTAGACAAAAATAGATGGCGCAACGTGCAAGCTTGCATGCGAGAGGGCAAAAAGCTAAGGCACTAATGGGAGTTGACAAGATTAATAGTACGTGGCTGCATTCCTACGTGCGTTCAAACTACATTCCAGACGTCTCAGGAGAGACGCAGTTGCAACGTGTGAAATTGTACCTTCGGTTATGAACTATTGTCAATTTTTCTTGAACTGGACAGGGTGTTTTGCCTTGTTCGATTGTACATCTTACTATTTCGCTTTTGAGTGAGGAGATGATTTCTGTATTTAATTATCATTTTAATTAGCTATTGCGAAAGAGCTGATTCTGATACCATCGCGTTATAACTGCCTGGTGAAATAATTACGTTGGCTAATTCAATTAGTGAATCAAATATACTCTCTGCTTAACCTAGATTATTACCTGCAGGTATTATCAACTCTTTCGAGATCGATATGCCTTGGTGTTGGTAGCTCGTGAGGGCAGAGAAGCCATGATAACGCAAAATTTATATATTTCTATCAATTGCTCTTGCCTTAGTTATATAATTTCGTAAAGGAGTCTACAAAAATTTGTATTAACAAAATTAAACTTTTTAACTATCATGAATATAAAAATACTAATATTTTTTTATTTTTTTCAAATTAAATATCTATTGATACCGAGATAACAGTCTCTATCAGTCTATACTGTAGTCAGTTCACGAGTTCAATGTGCTTTCTGGACCCTTTTGAAATAATGTAATCCTTAGTAAATCACGTTATGACTTTTCATACAGTCATGGAGACATATAGTGAAATAGGAAAAGAAAATATATTTATTTTCAAAATCATGCACATGCATACTTTGTAACAATTTTATACAGTGCCACATATATGACTTGTTAGAAATTTCATTTTCTATTCGTAAAAAAAAAAACTGAACTCTTGGAACGACTGAATACTAATATTACTGATAAAACTAGACACCCGTTATCAAGCAGAACAAATTTTGCACGAACCCGGAGACGCCCCACAAAGGCTATTTTGTAATAATGTGCAATCGATACTCTGCTATCAATAAAAAGATGAGCACCATGCTACATATACAATACCATATCACGATATTGTTCGTGCAAACATAACCTGTAATGATTGCAAGAAAAAAGACAAAGAACAAGTATTTCTCGTTTAGAATTTATGTAGCAAATGCAACTGCAAGAATGTATCCCTTGTTGAATAAAGTGAAAATAAAAAGCCGTTGAGTTTGAAATTAAACATGGCCGGGGTGTGGATTGTCGTGTATAGAAAGCGGGAGTCGACGAAATAAACTAACGTAAAATCAGTCGGTAACGATCCGATGATAAGTATGCATTTGAATGTTACGAGCTGCAAACATTATACGCCTTTTCTATGTTGAATACATACATAGAGAAGCCCTCGAGTCGGACGTCGCTCTAACTATCAATTTCCGTTTTAAATTACCGAATGCATAATGCATGCATGCGCCGCTCATACGAACCTCCGGTCGAGTCTGGAGCACGCCGGAGCCTCCTGTTGGAGCGTAAGAAAATCAGAATGGCGAATAAGGAAGAGCTAATGGCGATAAGACAAGTCTTCTTTTCAACGGTGATAATCAGAGGTGAAGTTGCAATCGATAGAGACCGTTGAGACATTTAAAGCACAGTGAAAAAATAAAATGGAATTTGTGGTGAAAATTTGGAGTTAAAAACTAGAGTATTGTCCTTGGGAAGATAAAATAGGATGGTGGAATTAATCGATCGAGAGTCAAACTAGCCGGGACTGCTGCAACTGGATAAGCTGGAAATCTCGGTCAGACTGTCGTTAAGGTTAGTTTGATAGAAACGAATAAATCTCAAGGTTAGCTTTCAGCTATCGAATTACAAAGTAAATGTCCGACAATGTAACTACAATGTAAAGGACGCTTGAATTTCGAATGTTAAAGCCAGAATGACAGTCGGAAAAATTCTTTCAGGTTTTAAGGTTGAGAACCGTCAACTATGCGGGCATCCCTGGCCCTTACGTAACTCGGGGCTGCACCCATTTTCGAGTGTTGCTGTCTATACCTTTGCGAGAACGATTCGTCGATACGATAGAATCAATTTGACGATAACGATTTTTGTGTTTGAGAATTCACACGGACATTTATCCTACCTGAGAATCATCAAAGCATTGTGTACGTACGTATATGGCGGACAAGAACGACCGTCGACCTTTATTTCAACTTCATCAACAATATTCGAATCGTTAGACAAAACACTGAATAACTCGAGGGATTACTTTTACAACGTTCCGTGTACAAATCGCTGAGATCTATGGATTTTCTTATCAGTGTGATATCAGTGAAGCTCCTCGTACTTTGAGCAGATATTTGGCGCCAGAAATTCATCTTTCTAACCTGAATTACTGACTGATTCTATTTCTCCCGCTCATTTATCAACAGAGCTGTCGGAATAATCCAGTAGAGGACTACAACCCATAGTCACGGGTATCGATTCGCCGTGTCACTAGGTACTAATTAAATAAATTCTAGCTTACTATCAGGTGACCTAACCAAACTTTTATTTACAGCAACGTCGGTATAATTCATTGCCATAGAAAAAATATCAGACACTTTGTACTGGCTAACCGTGCATTATACGTGTTAATTTCAACTGAAGCAATTATTCCAAACTGTCCACGTTAAAACAGGACCTCGACGATCGTTACTTCTTATTCCGTAATTGAAAAGTGAAACAAAATTCGGTAAGAATATCTAAAATACACAGTCACTGTTACTTATCGAGTCCTACAAGACTATCCAAGGTAATTTCACTATTTGTTATACAAAAACTGGGAAGAAAGCTACCAAAATTCACACCAATCTTTATCTAGATTTCCTAACAACGATGCACGGAATTCACGACGAAGGAACGAGAGGGTCAAATAGTTCCACGTATAAATAAGTATTCGACTTACCTCTGAGTACACGGGAGTATCGGAAGATATCGCTCTGAAGCACGTCAAACGAATACGTGAGCCAGGAATGAAGTGGCGCGGTCTTGGCTCTACACTCTGGGCTCTGCTTCGCGGCGGGTAGCTCTGTACCCCCACCCCATAGGATACCATTAGGCTGACATGAGCATCATCCCCACTCTGGTAACGTCGATCTCCCTACCTTGGCAAAATACACCCTTCCACTAAACACCTCCCCCACTTGGGAGATTTTTCCGATTTGCTGATCACCACCTGGACTTTTGAGAGGAACCACTGAACTCGACTGTTGTATTACGTCATGATCGTTTAGAATTTTCTCTCACGTATGAGAATGCGTGGATACGTTGCTCATATGTGACTGATAAGACCAATGACATTACAAGATATAACAAGCAAGCTAGAGATGATTGATTAATTTGAAAAATCTTCGTTTCAGTTTCGTCTGGACGTTCTTTGTTAAATGCTGCGATTGGATCTATGAGAAATTGCGAGGAAGGGAAATAATTCTAAATTGTAAGAATAATAATCGATATTGTTGAGATGCTGCAATTACCGGTAAAGTGACTTGGGTTAATGACGTTCATTTTATAAATTTACAGATAAGATGTTATTGACTTTGAAAGTGACGTAGTAATGATCTTCGGGAATGCTTGTCTAATTTCATTTGAACCTCGTTGGCAACCTTCTGAAAAACAGTTGGATATTTTCGACGGTTACACCAAAGCTGTGCCAAATTTGTGATTTACATTGGCTGTTCCAACTACTGACCAGCTACACGTAGATAATCCTAATCTTCTCAAGTGCAGCAAGCCAATTGGCTCGTCTTACCTGTGCAGGTTTAATTAATAAAAGTAAAAGTGCCCATAAATATTTCACGAGTACCACAGCACCTACAGCTGACACGAACAATCTTCTCAGACCCAACTTACCACCGGTATCAAAATCATAAAGTCAAATCTGACAATAAATTAAATTCAAATGATATATTTATATATAAAATCATAATGAAAAAATATTACATGCCATAAAATAGTCACCTCGTGATATTCCAGGCAAAGTACTCATGTACGCCCCTACACACTTACCTAATAACCACAGTCAAAAGTACGCAACGTATTTTCCGGGAATGGCGGAATTCCGGGAGGTGTAGGCTGTTACGAAATCAGCTGTGCGCCGGTCGCGTTGTTGTAGGTCATGTTAGGACTTACCTCGCCTTCATTCCCAGCATCGCGGCCTCTGTTGATGTCGAGGGGTAGGGAGATGCAAAGGGGAGAAAGAAGGCGGTGGGGGGTTAAAGGTCACTTGAAGGTGGTAGATCAATACCAAACCCACATACCTACCATCGCCATCTGGCCAATAGGTATAACCGAAAGATCTAACCCACTCCGCCATTTTGTATGAATCAGGCCTGATACCAATTGTCTTAATCGAACATTTTCATTAATACATATTAGTACTTAATTCAAATTGTATTTAGTATCACGTGATAATAAAGTCATGATCTTTTTTTATACATGTATCATTACATTTCTGTTGTTACAGTTACTGCCAATCGTTTCAACAGTCAATTGTCAATATTGGTTTCAGGTTATTGCAGCCAGATTATCGATCAGCGTTGGTTAAAGCCCGTTGGCCATAATCGTGAGGCTTATCGAAATAGTCTGACTAGTCAATGGCAAATTTTCGACGATAATAAAAGTATTGATAACAAAATTTACCACGTAGGAAACTTTAGATTAAAATCTGTCTAATCAGATGTATTCTTTAAATATATATGCGCAGCCATCAAAACTTTACGCTCCATGAGAATGTATTATATAATAATAGGATAGTGAAGTACGGGTTATACCGGTAACAGTGGTATCACCATACAGTTATTATTGTAATCTTACAAACGTTATAATAAACGGTCATGGTCAAGGTTTGCATCTTCTAATGAGAACCACTGACGTTAAATCATTCTCAGCGGACATCAATGCGTTTAAAATCGAAATAGTCTTATACCACCTTGCTGGTGATTATTGCGTAACACAGTGGAGTTCGCGTCTGATATATTTGTTTCTCTCGGAAATTCGCGAACGTTTGCCAGGATTATCTAAGAGGAGCGTAGACGCCAGCTTGAAAAATGTCACGTGCTGCTCTGACATTTTTGTTTCTTCTCCTTCCTCTTTTTTACGTCACGCCTTCTTTTTTTTCTTATACTTATTTTCGAGCGTTCTCCCAGGGACATTGTTAAAGCCCCAACCTCGTGACTGCGAGCAGGCAATCTTACACAATATTTCCTTGCACTTCAAATATCTAAAAACTTTACAGAGAGTCATAAAAATTCTTGTATTGCCAATATTTTATTTGACGTATTACAAACCTTAACGACAGACGTTTCTTTTGCGTATCCTGACGATCAGCAAACTTCATGTAGCAATGCTTACTCAGTAAAGTATCAGGTGCTCCGTACAAGGAGATTTTAACTTCGCGCCAACGATAACGTTTATATCTTTCTTTCAGACGGAACGTTAATATTTTCTTAAATGGATTAAGTTTATACGTTGATAACTGCTTTCGTCACTTCTCGCAATCTGAACGTTGCCCAGTGCATTTGTTGGAATGATGGATGATAATATTCTAAGAAATACATAATAATGTCACTTGTGATGTTAATTTATCCCGGAATTCTTATTAATTTACTTACACAACATTTTCTCGAGAAATCCTGGACATGTTTTTGGAAGATGTAGGATGGTTCCTGGTTTATGCTGTCCAATCCCAGTTAACGTACCGCGAGAAAGTTAACCTCACTTTACCTACGTTAGACTCGTATGACTCATGGAAGAATTGAAGAGATAAATATCGTGGCTACTGGCACGTATGCCATCTTATCAAATATATTTATCGTGTTAATTCACCAATGAACATTATTACGTATGAGAAAATATACACGTTACAAGTACTGTAAGAATTCATTTTCATACTCAGGATGACATTTAATACAGAATCAGCAATTAGTAGTAAATATAATGACAGAAGTAAGAATCACGATAATTAACTAAACATAGTAAGTAAAGATAATTCTTATATTTTGACTTTTTTTTTAATAGGAGTGTCATACCACATTTTTCAAATATAAAATTATTAAACCAAATCACGAACAGGCCCATTGATGTCATCAAAATCTACAAACGAGTTTTTATATGCAAACAATTCTCAAACACGTCCGTCACATGTAGGATAAGCAAAGGTACATTTAACAAACATGGCGTCAAAATGTATGAAGATGGACAATAGTCAAATCAAACACTTAAAAATTTTATTTCTTGGTTAAAGTCTCAGTGGAGATCTATAAATATATAAGTAAGGTGTTTAAACACGGTAGATATTAATAATCAAAGCTAGTACAGTCTGTTAGAACTGTAAATAGTTCATAAAATGTATTGAATTTTAAAGAATCATTTCGGGACTAATTTAGTAGTTCGCAATGCCGCTAGAAGGCGCATCGGTCAATTGTCGCTAGTTCGTGCATGGAGACAAAAGTCAGTGTACACCAGAGAGGTTAACGAAACTCGTAATAACTTTGCAAATTTAAACAGAATATCGATAGTTTATGTACGTACATACGTTTAGTTTACTCTTTATTCCTCTATCCAACCGGGAGCAACGTACTTCGCTTAGCAACACGTACATGACAAGGCCCACTCTCTGAGTTGAGTATTCGAGACTATAGAATACGATTCTACAGTGTTCATACATAGGACTTGGTACAGCAGCTGCAGATGAAAAAAAGTACAGGTACTGTTTATTAGTTTATACGTTATAGCCAGCGGATGAGATAATAAATTTTACAACGATCCTTATTGTATTATAATAACAGGTTATGTACCTTAGGTGAGTGTAGAACGTAAAACTTTTCAACCAATCGTAGAGCCTGCATGTGATTGGTTGACTGACGTCGCGTCCGAATTTGTAAAATTAGTTGCTTCTTGCTTTTAATTAATATTTTTTACTAGATTTTTCTTCCGGTTATAATGATCAGTACTGTGCCTAGTCATTTAGATCTTATGACTCACAGTCAGCAAGGTACATTGCACTTCTGCCTACAGACTGGTAGACCTACTTAGCAGAAACCCAAGGTGTACAGTTACTGCCTGTAAAAAAATGAGAACCACCAGGAGTCTAAAACTCTATGATTTCTAAGTAAATCAATGAAAAGCAACTGCATACGAGGGATTTGATCTTGTATAAGAAAAGACAAGCTGACTTTATTTTTCTGAGTTACTCTAAATAACTGTAATTATTCTTAGAGGAGAATATAAAAGAGATTGATATGACAATGATTGCTTTTTAAATCGCAGTGAGTAATTAAAGAATTACTTTTTATTTTTTATCATTCTTAATTGAATCCTTCCTAATCAAGCTGTCTGACAGTATTGTTAGAATTACAATTTTTTATGTTGTTTTGAAAATGCAATGGTGGCTTATCATTTTTATCAGATAGATAACAATAAGCTTCTCAGTATACGGCTTCATCTTTTACGAATCGACGTTCAACTCTAGATTATGATGAATTTATCGCATCGTAATACTTCCTCTCATGAATTCTTTTGGAACTCATCCACGCATGAGTTACTGCCTATACGGGAACGTGGCCCAACAAGAAACCTGTTTCGTACAGTCATTGGCTGAGAAAATGGGCTCGTTTAAAGACAGCAGACTTCTTCGCCAAACTGCCCGCACGAGATACCACGCGGAGTGTATATTTTTATACAGAATCGATACAAGAACAATGGCATAGGATTAGAAATGAGAAACTAAAGCGAATATACGTGGAAAGATATATATCCTGCATATTGATATAATACCAGATCAATAATTCAATACATACAAAGAATCCGTGAATTCCTTTGAATTTATAATTTTTTTCAAAAAAAAAACAGAAAAAAGGTACACCTATCAGTAATACCTCTGTTTTCACTTATTTATGACAGTATGTGTTTTTATAATTACTATTATTATTACTATTTTTTATATTTACCCAGGCCCAGTCTAGTTGACGACTATCGATTCGAGATTTGGAGATCTAAATATATTTTTAGAACGACGCGGAATTCGACCCCAGGTTACTATCCACGTTGGTTGCTAAGCAGGAATATCGCGTGGTACAGTCACCCACAGAAGGACTGGACTCAAAATGGAACCTGAATAACACGTTACTGAGCTTTTTACTTTTCCTCGCATTCAAAATGTCCGCATGATCTGTACACGTGAGTAAAGCATTAAATAGAATAACTGTATAAATTTCATATCCGCTCTTAATTAACCTTGTCAATTTAATTAGTTTAGCAACAAATAAATGAAATGATTCAACCGGTGGATAGACGTGGGTCGGTGATAAAAAAATATCGTCACGACTGACGACCATGTGCAACATTGCATAAAGCTTGGGCCCATTTATGCAATAGGAAATAGATTTCATTTGCGGGAAGAAAATAAATTTCCTGCACGAGATTGCAAAGGCTGTGTCGATTCCCCCGCATTCGATCGGATCGATCGAATCGATTTGATTTGCCGCTTGAGCGATGCCGCAGAATTTATTTTCCACGTGGATCCTTATTCTCCATTGTTGTATTATCTGCAACAATGCCTATGGTATTTTGCCAATAAGATTTTGCAATACTCTTGGCCTTTGCCACCCTCGAAAGTCACTTGTTTACTTGTTGTGTCTGCGCTTGGCTTCAGTCAAAATATTCTGCTTGCTAAAACCCACGGCTGACCTCAGCGCTGACCTCGCCGGTTGCCAGAGATCAGTCGAGCGGACCTTAGAAACCATACGGACCTTCGAGGATAATCTAAGACGGTTAGAAATTTGATTATTTATTGTTACATTTTATTATTTATACGTTTATTTACGATAATTAAAATTAAATAAGCAATTACATTGCTACATTGACAAATCCTATGTTTGCCAGACACTTTTTCCTTTGTTTATAAACAATCTGGAATTTTGGTAAAAACGTTTTATTAATTAGCGAACCAAACGCTGTAGGAAATCAGCGAATCGTATCAGAACGGCTATTAACATCCTTCAAGAATCGAGGTCGAGGATACAATTTGTATTATTTTATTTCAAGATAATTCGGAATGCTCAGAAAAAAAAATACTTGCTTTTAAGGTGTCTAGGAAACGTACAAAAAGAACTTGAATTTTATTTTTCTTCACAAAGTTCATTGTACTTGGGTCTCTGGTTGTGTTCAAATTTCTCTAATTATACAACTATACAGTATAGTTAACTATGCCAAGTCGTTAGGACTACTTAACTGTACAAAAAAAACTTCACTCTATACTTAGATTTACGTTAGTACGTTGACACGTCTGATTGCGTAAAAAAACAGGATGCTGCCTTTTGAAAGTTTGTCAAAATTTCAGCAGATCTGTCAAAATGACGTTTCATCGTTCATTAGTCTATCTGTCGTCTCCATTGTCAGCTGGGAATCCATATTGTCATTCATCTTTTTATAATACAACCAAACAATACCTTAATACAAATATTCCAATATTTAATTTCCAATTTTTTTTTACAGATAATTAAATTATGCCAGGAAAAAAAATTAGTCAGATACTGACTAATTATGTGGAAATATGAAATAACAATTATTTTCAAAGAGGATTCCGTCGCCATGATGATACCCGAGGTCGAGTAAATTGGCCCACGACATAAAATAATGTGGTAACAGGTGACTTCCGGCTACCTCGACAGCTGCTGCAATAAAATGATGCCAAGGAAAATAACCAGGAATTTTTGTAAAATTTTCCTCGCAGCCCCAAATTTCCAACGCTTTTATTACGACTGAAGTCAAACGAGTGCATATCAGACACTTATGTAACGTGTGAGAAAATATTGTCATAATTTTTGACGTATTACAAAATACATAGCGATTAGAATGTACTCGTTTATTTATTTAATAAATTTTCTCGACAACGTCTAAATGCCTGGTACGTTATGTATACTTAACTAAGCACTGCGACGTCTCACAGAACTCGACAAGGGAAGACAGAAATATCACATAGCCAGATGCATTGAAAGTACTTTTTCTGTTTTTTCTTTTCAAGTTTGTACAACAAGTACAGTACACGTCAAAACAGCATAGTGTCAAAAATTGGACTACGCACGTTTGAATATTTGAAAAAAGAAAATGACTAAAAGTTTTGTAACGAATGTTCATTGGAATACGTAAACACGGTTAAAATAATTCTACGTGATTTTTATCAAGTACAATTGGATACCTGATAACGTTGATATGCATAGTCTTATCAGTAAAAAATATATACGTATATCACTATGTTACCCAGTTAATTGTATCAATCATACGTTTTGATTTTCAGATAAATCCTACTCGTTCAACCAAATGGATAAGATCTGACGTATGGATGCAATTTATAAAACGTACTATATTATATACGTGGGTGCAATGATGGCGGCTGCTTTTATCCTTCCGCTTAATATAGCAATGCCTTGCGATAAACTTCGTAGAGACTTGGTTAGATTTGCATGGGTGGAGGCATATCCTGCTTTGCATGAGAATGCTCTCCATGCAAATTGCGGATGTGTATCTTAGGCATGGATGCGCCGTAGTTATTCGTACCAGGAATATTGGATCTGATTATAAGAAAATACAAGTACGTATTACACATTACAAAAATCAATGGTAGAACGATGAAACAATTTTTCGTCAGGTCAAAAATCATTACCTTTTGACAGTGTCGAAAAATCAACGAGGAGTTTCGATCAAGGAAACGTCTGATAGTCGAATAATCATCAATGAGGCGTTATCGTAGGCGTCAATCTTGACTCGTGATGATTGCATAAGGAGTTATCGTGAGACTTTATTCAACGATCCTTGTGTTGTATCTGAAAAAAAATTTTGAGGTTAGTTTTCAGTCCCATTCATTTTCGTTACTGGCAGTACGTTTTTAACCTCTTTACGGTATATTTTGTCTTTCCCTTTATGGTTGCCTTCTCGTAAGGGAGAGGCGTCAGTTTTACAGTATATGCAGTCATTGGTGAATCTTGTTAATGATAACGATAGGTATGTGCATTACTGTTTTTTGGATATCCATAACGTTCACGGGTTTTTCAACTGTGCTTTATGTGCCCAGAGACCGACGACTCAAAACAGAAACTATGCAGCTATTTTGGAGCTCGAGGGTTCGCTGTTGTCAGGCAGAGTTTCTGTCCTCTCCCAGTCGCTCAGCCAGGGCCGTTTTGAACTAGAGTCCCTGGATGTCTGGATTCGAACCGCCATATTGGATCTGATAGAAATCACTTGGATAAATTGACGTACGTTTCTACTTTATTTTTGAACGAATAATATATCTATACGTAAATACAGACTTTGATTCTAGGCATCAACTGATTTGTGTATTTAATAGATCGCTTGGATGTCAGAGATAAAAATCTCCAACCTAGACAGGGTCTATAGCTGTTTGGAGGTGGAGGCTCGTCTCGTAGCGTTTCTGTTTAGCTATGTCATTTTCAACAGATGTCGTCTTTTATTTTTCACTGCTAATTCCATCAGGCCTACAAGGTGGACTGACCTCTGGACGATTTTGTAGTGCGCGAGACTCCTGGTATTTTCAGACTAACAAAATTCAAACGTCAGGTTCTTCCTGGCGATTTCTTTTATTATTGCTTTACCATTAGCGAATCTCTATTCGTTATCTTCTTTATCTTTATACTGCAATTCAAAATTAGATACACCGTGCTGAGTGGGATTTTCACTTTTGATAAACATTGAAGATTACCTATATACTAATTGTACTTATATTATCGCTAGGCAGTATGATTATTCGTAGAGCTAATAGAGATTCATTACTTCAATGCTATATAAATCGTTTACGGTCCATTTACATTAATTCACTCTTTTAACGGATAATTACACTTATTGATTTGATGACGTGTATCGATTAATCAAAGTACCCTGTATGAGGGCAACCCGTTATACATGTTTGTGCTGTGCATAGATATCGCTAGTGAGTAAACTTGCACGGGATACCATATGTAGGTAAAGTAGAAATCTGTAGCCCAGTGTCCGGTATCCGGTATATGACCAGTAACTGATATGGTCTGTTTTTATCTTACATGCAGCTAGTACAATTTATACAATTTTTCCACTAAAATCTATTTTTTTTATTACAATAAAATCAAATACATTGCACGTTAGATTTTATTTTCAAATAAATTTCAGACATCGCAATGAATCACATTCCACAAGTTCTAGCTGACGTTGCGATAAAACGCGAGGGTGCAATTAAAAACATTTTAGGGTGGCTGCGGGTCGCGTGTCAGTTCAAGTCATCCTAACCAGCATGACTGAAGTGGAAAAGCATATGGTTTTTATACGGGACACGAGGCCGAAGGGTAAATGGCGTAAGAGAAAAATTTTAAGGGTGCTACATTGCTATGAAATATTTCTAACCCCCCTCGGTGGTTAACAGTCAAATTGATACACGGTCCATTAACATCACTTATTAGTAATTCATTTGAATCTTATATTTAAGAATTAAAAACTACAATTTCATATTTACCTCCTATACAGATAATAATAACGTGCATATTCAAAACACCATATACTCAAATGAATGTCCCATATACAGAGATTTTTTGTCGAGATTCATATCGGATTTCTATTTTCTTTTTTTTTCAGAAAACCAAAAATCCTACAGTACGGACAGTCAGATTTATAGATTCTATGGAAACGTAGCCACCCGCAGCATCCGTACGAGCATGTGTGTAATCTTATGCGGGATACGTGAAGACCGAGGACCAAAACATTGTGAGAAATTCGATTCACCGTGTATATCCGTTCTCACGAAATATGTGGGTCTCTATACGTGGACTCCTGTCCTTTACCAATAAACAATCAATACAATCGATCCGATCAGAAAGCCGAGGGAAAAGTCATACATATACTCCAAAATTTCTCACAAGGTAATCCGTGCATAATACAATTACCATACATTGATAATAGAGCATTAAAACATCTATAAAGTGAAACGTCATTTAATGATTTAATCATAAATAATAATTTCTCCATTTTTTTTAGAACACCCAGTACACCAGTGCCAACATTGAAATGACAGACGGATGTCACATCGTTGGGTTAATCAGGATACTACGTCACTGCATGACGCTATCAAATTTCATCTCGTACAATGCAGAGGTCAGTTGACAGAGACATTTTAAAAAATGTCTAAAATTCCTTCGAATTGCACAAATAATAACAAGTGCAGGAACGTCAATGAAAATTGGATGGAATAAAGATGGCTGCCGTCCAAAACCCATGGTAATCATTTACCTTCCTATTGCTTTTCAATAATAAGCATTAGATATGTACTTTAATACTTTTGTCGTTGTATCAAATGACTAAAATTAGCTACCAGTATATCCAACGATCTGCCAAACTTATATGATGATGACTAAGGGTCCGTTTCTATTTGTAGTAACTCGTGAGGTCTCACGCCACCTCGAGATACGACGTGTGGGACGATGCAGGGCTACCACTTTTATACGGGCGAAGAAATACTTTATTACGATCTTCGTCCTACCCCTTGCCATGGGGGTAACATTATCCACGGGAACAATCCTGGCTAATATTCCATTTGGGTATGGTGGACATTATGGCTGGTACTGTTGATACGTGGGAAAGAATCATGAGATATTTTTTTACAAAAAAAAATTCAACAAATTAGATTAATGGCAAGTGTCAGTAGCTTAGGACTATTTGCACTGCTCGTTTTAAGTTTGAGGTTTTTCTTATTATTTTTTTTAGTTCAGTACGAGACGTCCCTGTGGCTGCGGCACATGTCAAAGAGGGCTGGAGATGATACTTTGCACAATATCAGCGAATGGAGAAGATGCTACATACGTTCTGGAGCGTAGATATAGTAACGGAACGGAGGTTCCCCGTCGCCTTCGTGCAATTATTCTCAATTGAGCCAATTTAGATCAATTGATGTTAACTCGCTCAATTGGCAGGCCTGCTAGTGCGCTGCGGGCTCACGGCAATACTCACCATACTGACGTATAAACCAAGAGGGTTCTTTCCTAAGATTCCAAAAACGGATACATCGTTTTGGTTATTGTAATCGACTGAAATAACGTTTTTTGGAAAATTTATTTATTGATATTGAATAAATTTGCATTGCGAAGTCGAAGTCAAATTTGAACTATAAATGCGAAGAATGTTTCTTGCTTGAAACAACAGGATTTTATGGTACGAGATGTTCTTCCTTAATACTGAACTACATGGAAGAAGAAGTCGTTGACCCAAAATGATTCTATTAATGAAAATTTGGCTATGTTCATGAATTTAAGGAATTACTGCAAGGATCATCTTTATATCTATTTAATTTATTATTAATTCCTAGAAAAATACCTTACAGAATGTTTGGTATAGTTTTAATGTGAAATTTGTGGATATGAAATCCCTAGTTGCATTTATTGCAAATATGTAACACGTCACTTGGATTATACAAGTGTGAAAGAGCTTGAGTTTCACCAGCTACTATACTGGAAGGGAAATAGGAGGAGTCAGGTATGCATTAGTATCTCCCACTCATAAGTCTGAGGTGGGGATGGAACGTAGCTGTCATTTTTTCTTTCTTTCCCCAGACTATAGTATAGTCACGTACCGTATAAGTGATAAGTAAACAGAATCATACATGTATAAGATAATAATAATGATTATTACAATGACAAAAATTTAGTAAAACGACTAATTTCGATAACTGTCAAAAAGATTCATATCTGAAGTTTATATCATATTTGTCGAATCGATATACGAATTTTTAAATATAAAAAAAAAATGATTTTTCCACAAATAAGAATATCCACACGACGCAAATATCATACGACAAATTGTTTATGATAACATCAAAAAACTGTTCACTGACACATCACGTTATCCAAATAATCCAATAAACGATCTAAGGAATCGACGAGCACTCGGAGCTGTTCGGCAGTTCTCGGTAGAGTTCGGATTTTCAAATTCGAAATGGCGCGCGAACACAGTGCCACTTGAAAACATACACGATAATGATGTTCGAGCGTTTACGAAAAACCTGACGTAACACATTCGTTAAATAATAAACAGAAATTGGAACTAGTCCCGGGAACATGTAACTTTGTCGATCAATATGATAGTCACTTCCGGTATAGAACGTGAAGTTTTTTTTAAGGAACCAAAATAACGAGCGAGGGTCAGTGCAGGAGGCAACCCGGTACTGCAGTCTGCCATCACCGGACCTTCACTTATATCGTCGCTCGGCTAATAACGCTAGTAATGTGATATGATTAGCTTAGTTGAGTTCAGTTTAGTTCGTATTCGTTCAATTTAGTGGTTCGTCGGCAAAATCACATCGAGTTAAACCTATTTAGGCCAGTTAAGTTGCCGACTTCGGTCCGGTAGTCGCTGCTATGCAGATCTGCAACCCTGAAGTTAGCTATAGAAATCGAGATTCAAGTATCGACATATCGATCTTGGTTCGCCGAACTTATGCCTATCGAATTGTAGATCCGCCATTTTGATTCGGCGAATACAACTTGGGAAAAGAATGAGAATCGCTTTATAGATCTTATACGTATTTGACAGACCTGCTTAAATAAAAATATAATGATAACTTGATTGTCAAACTCTTCGTTAAGGCTGTTTACATGTAACACACGGAGAAAGTAATGTTATCGACTTAAGACTTCAAAGAGGAAAGAATCAAACTAACCTTTAAGCGAGGTAGGATGAATATGGCCGCGCATTCGCGGACCAATTAAATCACCGCGCTCGACGTTAATTAACGCGAATTAAATTAGCAGTTAATACGCGCATACACATGTGAATGGGGGTAGTTTGATTGGGCCAATTCGAGGCAATTCCTGGCGATTGCTGGTTTCATTGAGGCTGCGCTTAAGAGCCTCAGTGCCATGCTGCCGGTCAACGGACATGGATCTCTTTGATGTGTATTTGGTGCTGCCTTCTATTGACGCGTATCGGAAATCATTTTATCGCCAATCGCGATCGATCGATTATCGAGAATAGGTGTGTTCGATTTTCTTTTTAGAAACACGTGAAACCTTGATAATTTAATATGACGACTCGATGTAATTCTCTGTGTGGGACAACCGGAAGCACGCGACTTCGTAAAACGGAAATGACTTGTGTTGCTGTTCAGTCGGTACCTCACTGACTTACGTTTGCAGCATCGTTCTTTTTTATTATACAATTAATATTAATAATATAAACTAGTGTTTAACATGGATTATTATACTTAATGTTTTTATTTCATTATTGTCGAATGATATAAAAGTTTCATAAGCATTGGGTATTGATTGGATTGAGATAAGTGGCCATGATTTTTGAAAAATTTCAAAATTCAATTCTCAGAAACGATGTGTTACACAAGGGAGGATTTTGGGATAATAATTAAAATTAAAAGCGTGTCAAAGACTTTTGCAAATAAATGATGTATTTTAATGGAACCAACAATTGTGTACTATAAATATAGATATAGCATTATGTGAGGAATTGTGGGTGTATGAAATAAAATTGGAATTGACAATACATGCTTTTATTGAAAATCCTTAATTATTTATATATCATTATGCGATCGATTGTCTATAACAATATATTACAGGGTAATCTTACAATAATATACTACCCCTAAGTAGTTGTACGCACATGTCAATTTATTACAATACGGATACAGAATTTGTTCGCCACTGATAAACACGAAAATATAAATTATAAAAACTGCATTGAAAATTGCGAAGAAAAAAGACAAATCCTTCCCACGGAAAGTTCAAGTAAAATTTTGGCCATGGTCTCCAAGCGTCCCTCTCCTAATTCTCTCCCCCAATCTTTGGCATTGTCAGTTTCGCTATACCATTTATATTACCAGCTTCCTCCCTCTTCTCCGAGTGAATTTCCACCATTGGAGCAATGCGACAAAAGTCACGAAGTAGCAGAGAAGCCTGTGATAGCGTCAGAAAGCTGTGAGTCCCGAAGAGAGGCTGGTCTCGGCCCGCATATCGCTGACCAATCAGAAGTAGGCAGCACTGAACGAGACGCGCCGATTGGCCAGTTCAGTAGTGTGGGGGCAGAGCCCGCGGGTCTCGTTAAAATATAAATGTGTGTGAGTATAGAATGATTAGCTCAGTTCGCCGATGAGACGAGTGACCGTACCGGACGGCACTCCGCGACTGCAGGATCAGTCGAGCAGCAAGGTCCGGCACAACTAGTTCACTTCGTTAACTTCGGTTAAAACTAATCAAAATTAATCATAACCGCAACAATTGATCGCAATTGGTTCAGATTCCATTACGCGGTGCGGCAATCATCCTCATTTTTGCATAATTGCTTAAGTGAACACCCCTCCTGACCAGTGCACCAAAACCAAAAAACCAAACCCACGTCGCCTTTCACTTTTACGTCGAGCCACTTGGAACTTTACCTGTACGTGGTTGACAGCTTTGACAACCTTTAACTACCCCACCTGGATCCTTATATCAACTTCACCATGGAGGGTGGTCCGTTCGACGATCCGATCTTCTCTGACTTTGGTGGCAGGGGTGGTACTGGAGTTCATAGTATCCAAGTAATGCTGGGACTTCATGGTGGTCATCATGCTGGTGACCTTATGCCACCCGGAGGTCATCTTCATAAGCTCGATTCATCGAATAGTCCTCCGCCTCATCATCAAGCTACACATCATCATCTTCAGCAGCAACAGCAACAACAGCAGAAGGAGCTCAAGGAACTCGAACTTGCCGGCATGTACGCGCCTCTTCCTCAGGCACAGGACGTCACCACGTCAACCTCCACTCCAGCTACCCCAACCTCCACGACTCTTCAGCAGGGATTACAGATCAGCAATTCGTTGAAGAGGAAACCCGATGATCCTATGAACGCTCTTGCTCCAGGTATATAAGAAAATGATTTTTTTAATTACTGTCAGATTAACATTTCTGTCTATTATAATTATGTTGATTAATATTTCATTTTACCTTACCTTCAGTCTGTTATTGTGTCTTAGTTGAATTTGTTGAAAAATCCTTTAATGATGCATCTCGGTATAGATAAATGACAATCCTCATCCCCTCTACGATCTCCTGTAATAATCAGTGTAAATCAGAAACAAATTGATGACTTAACCAGCTAAACAACCCTAATTGCTCAATGGCCATACATACTCCGGACTGCAGTATATCGCGGAACTTCTAGATGTTAAGATAGGATGACTCGAGATGAGTTCTCTTGTGGTTTGAAATTGAGTGGGATTCGATTAGTTAGAAATCAAGAAATGGCAGTACTATGGGAATAAAATTTGTCTGATATACCGGATAGAGCAAAATAGGAAATTATGATCTGGCAGTTTTTTTGTCAAATTTTGTTTAGTTCACTGAATTGATTCAGTATGAGTGGATAAAGATGAATGTGAATTTGGTGACTTTTCAGTGAGCAGTGAGACTCAGCCTGCCAAAAAGGATTCGAAAAAGAAGACTGATAATAACGGAATCAAGAAAAAGAAAACCAGGTGTGTATGATTTTTGTCTGTTTTCACTATTGAAATTCCATAGTTACGGAGGAATTAAGTTCCACATGTACATAAAATTTGGAATTAACATGAGGGTCCCCTATGGCGCCGCATGCCTTCACTTCTTACCGCGATGGTCACGCAGGGCTAAATTGTTCGACAAGACTGAGACGACATGTGGTCAGTTGAACTTTTTGTTACGTACGAAATGGAACATTTAGATCTTTCGGATAAGCTATTTTCATTCAGACCCATTTTATTACCTAATATGTACTAATGCACTATGAGGGAGGCCATAAGACCGTTAGCTGTATTGATTTTGTTAGATTTCATAAAAAAAATTCAAAATCCAATCTGTCTCTCATGAACGCCAATATTCCGGAAATGAAATTGGGTCGCGTTACAGCATCGAGTTTGCCATTGTCTGCAGACGTGACCTTGAGATTAATTTCTATTAACCTTAGATGCCATCCATTACCTCGTTCGACGTGTGCAATTTTTTAGATTTTCAAAATCTCAGAACCCTGTGAAAAGAATGCGATAGGTCAGACCCAAGAAGACTTGACGAAGATAAAAATGGCTAGGAAGTAAAAATAAATTAATTTTCAGAACAACCTTCACCGCCTATCAACTTGACGAATTAGAGCGAGCCTTCGAGCGCGCCCCTTACCCAGATGTGTTTGCGAGGGAAGAGCTGGCCCAAAAGCTGGGCCTGTCAGAATCTCGAGTGCAGGTCTGGTTTCAAAATCGTCGTGCAAAATGGCGTAAACGAGAGCCACCGCGCAAGACAACTGGTTACATGGCACCAGGTTCAGCCAGTCCAAGTTTGACAGGATCTTTCACATCTCTGAACAACAGCCTGAATCCATTTACATCACCAACGACGGCAGCGGCACCTCCCGACGCTTGGGCGTACTCGACACCCTATGACTTGGCGCCTCATTTGAATCTTCTGAGTCCATCAAATTCACCTTACTCGGCCTCTTTCGGTGGTCCAAGTAATAATGGTTCTGCATATTCATACGCAACCATGTTACCCCAGCACGACAGTTCGCTCTTCTCAACGCCGTCTGGCAACACCATGCGCGTTCATCAGGATTACATGAACGCAAATAATAGTCCACCACCACCTTTGACCCGTGGTGACTATCAGACAATGGTTACCACTCACTCCCCACCAACTCATCTGGCTGGCTCCATGTCGGAGGATGAACATCAGCAGAATAAACAGTTGGATTACGTAAGCGGTCTAAGCCCGGCAGAAAAGTATCAGCATGATCAGGCTGATTATTCCCAGCAGCAGGACCAAAAGCAAGAGTACGGTATGCACTCGCCACCCGGACGTCAGGGTATCAAGGATCAAGTTTTGATCAAGAGCGAACCGACAAGTCAGCAGAGTTACGTTCAGCTGCCTCCTTTTTTGAACTGACTCGAACCCTCGGGTTCGGGTCTAGATTTTACAGTTGACGCTCTATGTGTTATGTACTCTTGACAGTACTTTTATTTTTATTGAGACGTTATCATCCTGTACGATACTATTGATCGATACTTGATGAATGATGGATGAAGGAATGATGAAGGATGAATTTTTTTATTTTGAGCTAATTTCGTTGTCTGCTAAATTTTTTACTGAATCCTTATTGTCGATCTTATTATCGATCAAATGATACGTCGCCTGCCAGTGCCTTATCCAAAAGTGCAAGCATCGAAGTTACCGGTTTTATCGTGCCTCGCGAGAGAATGAGCGTTGCAATAATATTTGATTCTTTATTTTTGTTTTCTACTTTATGCATTTGTAGATCATCGTTCTGTAAATTAGTTAGCGTTAAGTCATTGCAAGCTTATATTAGTGGGCATTTCTCTTTTGAGTCTCTAGTAGATCTTAATGATGGATATTGAAGTATTTTTTAAAATTATTCGTTACACTCTTTTTTGTACTTGCTTTCAGTTGTACGATTACTATTCATTTATGCTCATAATAGAATGGAATGATGTGGTTTGGTAGAAATAGCTGAGTTTTCTACGCTGCTATCATTCCAAAATGCTCGCTATAGTCATCTATGCCAAAAATTCTACTGATAAGAAATAGACTTATGTGAAATTGTATTATTGTTAATCAATCGATTCGACATGATTCAAAATCGTTCATACATGGCGTCTCACCGTGCCTTACCAGTATAAGTATGAATCTTAATAAAAGTTATGTCCCATTTTGTATTGTATACTCCTTTTTAATAAAACTTAGAAGAGATACAACGTGAATCGTGGAATAACTGCAACCTTTCATTTTTGAAAAATAATTGTTCATTTTTTTTAAACTGACCAATCTCAGATATCGCTCAAAAGTAAAGGAGTTTGTAGGAATTCTCTCAGATCATTAAATACAGTAATGATTAAAATGATAATTTATCGTGTATTATACAAAAAGTACCAATGATTTAGCTATTTAAAACACGCTTTAATGATGAAATCATTTTTTATTGTCCTGTACTTATGACCTATAATTTAATTCCGAATTCGTTTCTTCTGGTATCTCAGGAACTTCAATGTAGTCGTAAACAACGCCATCGTTCAAACTTTCTGGGTCCATAGGCAATCCATTCACAGATAACGAGTCATATGTATCGCAGGAAAACATTTTCTTCGACAAACGTAATTGAAAGTGTGGCATATCTTCTGTCCAAATACCATCGCCAGAGAAGTGATAATTCTTCTCCATATAATACACAGCCAAATTTAAAATATGATTTGGAGATAATGAATCGACACCAGACACTTTGCATATTCGTGCTCTTAGTATAGCTTCCTGGACATCTTTTCTGCAACGTCAAATTATAGATAAAACTAGCTGAAATTATAGTCGCGCGCAATCAGACATGGTGTTATTGAAATAATTAGACATAAAGAATTTGATTAGCATAAAACGTGGTCTTACAATGGATACAATAGGATGTATAAACTGTCGAAGATTTGTTGGTTTGTATATATCTTTCTTAGATACTGGTATACATTATTTATGGAGTCTATTGGGACGTAACGCCAATTTGGATGCCTTGACAATTTATTTTTTATCTCTTTCTTGCGCCGCGCCAGTTTCGCTTCCAAGTAATATAATACATCTTGAAACTTTGAACTATCCACTCTTTCCTTTGCAAATCTAAAGAATGGTGTATAAATGATTAATTGTAGTATTTAGTGTAATGCTGTGAATTTTAATAATTTGAAAATGTTAGTACTTCTCGAAACTTTGTTTACTGCTCAGGAGCGTTTGAAGACTTGCAGGTTTCAAATTTATTTCCTTAAGATACTCGAGGCGTATTTGTGTTGAGTTTCGATAGTGAACCAAGCGTAATATTTTAGGATGGTTGATCAGTATACTGAATTCTGGAGTATCCAATATATCCTGAAGTCTTTGCTTTATCGTTTCAGAATTCAGTGTAAATATTTCTGGACATTTATGTATAGCTATATACGGCACACCAAAGAGTTTTAGTATTTCCATTATCGCCAATATTTTTTCCACTTTTATAGTTAAAAGTTTTGGACATTTTAAATAAAATAAACGTATATCCAAACCCGCTAACGTTTTCAATGCCAGTCCTCGTTTTATATTATCAATATTACTGTACAATAGATAATTGTGCTTTCTTATCTGAAATATTATAGCAGCAAAATCTATATCATTGTTAATCATAGAAAATTTTGATTTCTTAGATTTGGGAACCTTAGTGAAGATACTTACTTTTGATGCTGTCAATCCCACTTCATCTTGTAAGAAATTTAGTGTTTGGTGCATCAGAGTAAAACTCTTCAATTGCAATTTTGGATATGCAGTAAAAGTTTTTTGTAACTCATCATCTGACATATTAAATGTAACACGCAAGAAATATTGTAAACAATGCTTGTAACATTCCTTTACAGACATAAACTCTGATATGTCATTCATATATATCTCTTGTGGTGGTTTTTCATACAAACTTTTCAATAAGTTTTCCGCAATATTTACATTGGGTTCGATTCTGACATATGCTTTAAATATATCAACTGGAAATCTCATCATCTGAATGAAGCTGTAAATATAATATTCTAATTTCAATCCTATAATTCTTTTGTAATATTTAATCATATAAAGAAATTCAGAAAGTTAACAAAAAAGTAAAGTAGATCAGCTGAATTAACTAATGGGAAACATAAGCTGAACGTTAACTGTATACTAACTTTCTTATAAAATCCCCTTGTATAACAGGTACACCAAATTCCTTAAGAAGAACAATCCTATGACATAAAATAGATGGATGTACTTTTAGAACTTCAGCATTTATTAAAATCGATTCTTCACAATCATCCACCTCCTGAAAAGCAATATTACAAGTGTATTGGATACAAGATAGTCAGTGAGCTTATTGCTTTAATTCTCACTCAGTGATCTTTTGACTTACTTTAAGTAATTTACAGGAATCTAGAATCTGATCTTTGGGAATTAGTAATAAACGATTGTGCCGTCTCAAAATTTCTGCTGCTATATTCTCTGGAATCTTAAGACTAGACACCAAAATACGTTTGTATTCTTCAGTAAGTTTCGAAGATGAATTATGAAAACGTGTTGGATAAAATGTCAATTGCTTCATCGCATTGCGGAAAAGTATATAATTACTGCACGTTCTTGCAAACTTGAACATTTTTCACACTCATGTCAACTTACATTTAACACAGACTGTTATGTTACATGCTGCTCATATGCAGGTTATGTCGCATTGTTTTAACAACTTTATCAACGCCATCTATACATCCTACGTACGTCATCCTGGTTTTACCCTCCAATTTTTCTATTGCATTATTTGAGTGTCTTTTTCTAAAATATACAAATATACCAGATAATAAATAAGAACGTTCCGTCAAAAAGAGATTTATTCAAAAGTATACAATGCAACGTACGATAGCAGTAGCCTAATGATCGCGAAAATAGATCTGCTAGTGGAATCCCATGATTATAAGTCCTCCAGTTAAAAATTGTGTTGATCTAGCGTAACGAGAATGTCAGAGGGTATGTTTCATAATTCACCGCAAATGCTGCGAACAATGTTGTATTTTTCTTAGATACATTAAGGGAGAAAGAATGGGCACAACGATGTTCGCAGTACTTCTATTAATTTGTAAATCACACTCAGAACAAAGAGGATAGAATTTATATGTCAGTTGGTTTGATTCGCAAAATCACAGGAACACTGGTACAGGGAAGAATAGCTAATTCAGTAACAACGGCTGTAACTAAGTCAGCTGGGGTGACATCATACGTTAAATTTAAAAGATTTAACGACTTTTTAGCCCTCCAGTTAGCCAGAGACTTTTTTGAGTTGTGAAGATTGTGCGTGAGCTCATTAGCATCACCTGGAAAACGAAATAGAAATTGTTATGTTATTATCTGTTATAAGATATATAATAATTAATATGAATTCTCAAAGAAATTAATGATTTACCAATTTCGTTATAAACAATTGAATCTGTCTGGACTCGTTCACAAGACTTATGTGTTTCGCAAGCAACCAAAACTGGTACATTGAAAGCTTTTGCCATAAGGGCTACTTGAGCCGTACCAGCTCTAGACATGACTGCTCCATTGGCTAGAATAGCGTGAGCTCCAAGAAAAACTTTGCTGACCTAGAAATAAAAAATCGTTTAGTGATCCTGCAACATTAATTTTTCTAAGTAATGAACTAACCTCAGGCATTATGAAACTCAGAGCATTTATTAATATGTAGGAGCACTCTATTCCATGCTTTGCCAATCTTCTCAATAATTCTTTCCCTTCTAGCCATGGTCTCCCATCTACAATAACTACTCTGAACTGCCTACCAATTGTATGTGCGTCACACAAAATTTTATGAATTAGTGAAGAACTGAAAGATCATAAAATGTGATATATTTCATATGTAAACCAAATAACAACATTAATTTATTTACTTACTATCCATATGTCAGTATAACATCCCCATTTGAGATTTTCGTTTGAATTGTAATCGATATTGCTTTATCGGCCAAATGAATTTGTTCTTGTATATACGTATCTATAGCATTTCCTAAGACAGTTTTGGCCTAAAGAAATTCAAAGAATACCATGAGAAACTACTTAATAATAAAATATTATAAATATACTTACTTCATTATCTGATATAGTAGATGGTAATCGGGTCATTTGTCCCTTGATATGCCTCAAGGCGTTTTGCATAGAAACGGCAAGTGGTCTACAGTGATGTAGATATGCAGCACATTCCTGTAAGCTTGCTTCCAAACCTCTAGTAAAGTCAGCTTGCGAAGGTCTTTCAAAGTCCTGAACAAGTTTCTGAACAGCAGCTAGGAGAGCAACACACCTGGCATTACTGCCTACAATAATTTTGTGTGCGTATTGTACCCCCAGCCTAACTATGGCAGGGTGTATATTACAGTTTAATGTTGGTACATTAATCAACGAGGATTCTCTGCTGTGATAAAGATGCTTAAAGAGATTAACTTCGTGTGGATTCTCTTTAATGATAGATTTCTTAATAACCTTTTTTGCTAACTCACTAATCTTCACTGCAGACTCAACTGACTTTGGTGATTCTGCTAATTTTGGTTTATTTTTCTGCGCTAGTGTTTCCTGCTTTGCAGCTCTCTGAGCCTCCTGTTTCATTCGTCTTTCAGCACGCAATTCGGCTTTACTTTTACCCTCGGTATTCACTTCCGCTTTTACTTCACGTACAGTTTCCTTAACTGTAACACTTAGGACTTTTTTCGTTTCAGTCCTTAAGATTTCCTTTACTCGTGGAGTATTTTCAGTTTCTACTGTCTCAGATTTAACAACTTTCTTCTCGACTTTAGCTATATTCTTTGCACCCTCTTCACTGACTTCTTTCTTTTCAAATTTTGTGTCCGGTTTGGCTTTTAACTTGGCTGCAGCTTTTGCTGCCTTCTTTGCCTCGCGTTCTGCCTTTATTTGCTCTCTTGTCTTCTGTTCAGGATTCATTTTGTCGTCCGCAAATACAGGTGCTGGCACTAAATTATATTTAATGTCTTCTATGATTTTGTGATCGATTTGATCTATGGACTGTTGATTATTTGATTTAACAGCACATTCTATAATTTTGTTGCTATTCCGATGTTCTCGAATGTCACTATTAATAACTTCCACGTATTTATTATCAAAGTTGGATTTGACAGAATTGTCGCTCACAATTTTAGTAGTATCAATTTTTTCAGATTTTACTAAATGTTCACCCAATTGATGTTTGTCGCTGTTCAGATCAACGGGCACTCTATGCTTGTGAGACTCTTCCTTAGTCGATGAGACTTTCTTTATATTCTTCTTGCCAGAAATGACTTTACTATCCTTTTTAGGATTTTCTTCTACCTTATTATTTAACAATGATACATCGTTAGAACAACTTTTAACATCATTTACTTCTACTCCGTAGAAATTCTGGGAGTATTTATTATTCTCGTGCCTAAGAAAGTTGGCTAAGTTATCACAGCAATCGACGGACTTTGAATTGTCCGAGTCTGAAATACTATCAGATGTCTGATTGGGATGCTTAAGTAAATCAGATTTCTTTTTGTTTCTTAATCTTCGTGCCTTTGATTTTGTCAGCACTTCCGTATCATCGCGTTCTTGGCTCCTATCGATGGTTTTTTCTTGTGCAAATTCGACACTTGCTTCTTTGGAAGCATTTGATAAATTATTTTCAGCAGCTCTGCGTGCGAGGATCAACCGCTTTCTTCGTAGATGTCTTGCCCTAGAGCGTGTTATCTTTTTTCGCTCTATGTCGTCGAATGACTAAAAACGATATTACAGTACGTGCTTTTAGAAGTGGCTGAAACAGGAAGTTTGGAGGCAAAGGCCTGTATTCATATCGCTCGTTGTCTTTCGTATAGAGATGCCTTTGTAGGATTAATATAAAAATTGTATCTAAATAGTGACCAATGCTATGGGTGGATTTTATAAAGGATATGCGTACAGGCCAAGGAGATTTGATAAAGTAACGACATACCAACTACAAATTACGAATTATAAAATAAATGGAAGCAATTAGAGAACTGAATTTTTTAAATATTTGGAAGCTCTATGATCTGGATGAAAAAAAATGTTGAACATTGAAATAGTTCAAGTATTGAATGATACAGGCATGGCATACACTAGTTTTAGCTGAAGAAAATGTACAAGAGAATGAAGATGAATAATATATAATTCCTTATTTCCTATGGATATTAATAAAACGCATCTAAGAATTTTGAGATGAATATGAATATTTGGCATACATTAGTTTTTGAAGTATACGACAAAATAATAAAAATAATTTCAAAATAATGATTTGTACAGTAACTCTAACTTCTTTGGGCTAGTCTGTAACATAAGTAAAAAGAACTCAAAATAGAATATCTTTATATAGATATCTATTAGTCACAACATGCAAAAAATGAATGAAAGGATTACACATCATAAATATATTTAGAAAGTTTTGCTTATCGGTCGATACTCTGATCTACTACACAATAATATACATATATATGGTTTTCAGGATAGTGAAAAAACTCTACCGATAAGCCAAATTTTCAATTTTTATATTGATATAATTTTATACTACTTGGTACCTGCTGCTCCATCGTCACTGTATCAATGCTTAGACCAGGGACATGAAATATATCCAGCTAGGAAAACCAATATGATTTAAATATTCAAATTTGCTATAAATTCTGCATCGGATAAACAATTACAGAGGTTTCAGTATTGTACTATAAAATAAACACTAGATATGCCATTATAATCAAATTTTATTAATTTGTGAAGTTCAATGTTATATGAAGAAAATCTGCTGTCTAGTATATATCGTTTGAAGGATTTCGTTATAGCTGATAGAATAAGAATTGAAATGAATTTGCAAAACTAGCCATTGCATATACAGGTAACCTCAATTGCAGTAAATCTTAATCATTTACAAATAAATATAAAATGACAAAAAACACTGTAAACGCGTACTCTTAATACATATCTTTTCACTTATTTTATATCTGTTTGTAGAATTGTATCCAAATTCTGTTCCAAGTAACTGCATATATCCGTTAAACAAGATTAACCTGTCACATTGATTTTATTTCTGGCTCAGGAATACCAGACTCCACACTATAAACTGTATATGTAAATTATATAAAAATTACAGAGATCTCTCACCTGATACAATGTTCAATAGATTACTTTTTTTCCGTTGCTCGATTATTTTGAGCTTCTCTTGGTATTAATAGGACAGTTTGCACATATGTCGACAAAATTCATCGCCATGTTTTACGGGATGATCTTCCCCCACTTTATCCTTTGTATAGTTTGCTACATTCTCAAAACTTGAGTAGTTTCACTCAATTTATGAACGCTTTTGTTCCTTACTAGATAAAAATCTTTAAAAATGTATATACAACACAATCTACGATTCTTATTAAATTCTTGTATGGCTTGAAATTTTATATAATAAAGATAAATAGAAAATAAAATTAACATGTTACTTTTAAAATTCTTTAGACTGACTTTACAATTGTTCTTCTCTTCAGGGTAAAATTAATAAAAATTGAGTACCAGTTTGTTATAGTTTTTGTCATTTATTTATACAATAAAACTTATGGTGTTTAATCACTTCTTTTGCGCTGCGGCAGCTTCATCTTCACGCTGATAGGACTGTAGGAGCTCCTGTTTCTTCGTAGCAATACGTTCGGCCCTACGTTTACGCGCCTCCCGAACCTTCGTACGACGAGCCTCAGCCTGATCAGAGAGCATCTCTGCCCTAGCTTTCTCTGCCTTCTTCTTGTGGATGAATTCCATGAGGACTCTCTTGTTTTTAAATACATTACCCTTCGCCTTCATGTATAGGGAATGGTAAAGATGTCTGTCGATCTTCTTAGTTTCACGATACTTCTTCAGAAGACGACGAAGTACCCTCATACGTTGAATCCATAAATCCTACAATAATAAATATAAAGTACTTTGTTTAGAATTGAAAAATGTAATTCTCCTGTTATGATAAAATAAATAATATTAATGGAAAAAGAGCAGTGTGTTTTAAATATTTGGGATATAATTTAACATTATTTATTTGTCTTACCTTTTGTGGAGTACGAGCATTCGCAGTACCTTTTCGTTTACCAAAACCACAATGACGTCCTTTACGTCTGGCTTCAGTATTCTTACGTACACGAGCCCTAGAGTGGACAGCGACAGGCTTCTTAATGATCAAACCATCCTTAATAAGCTTGCGGATGTTTTGGCCTATTCAACCAAAGCAAATAAGAAAAATGTTACAAGGCTAAACAAAAATGTAGAAATATCCATGTAAATTGTAAGAGAAGTATATCATAGAAAAATATCAACACTGTAAAATTAATTGCAGACCTTATGTGTATTAGATTACTCTCAGTCAATCAATAAATCTCAAAATTGAAGCAGCCATACCCTTTACACGTATTACAAATATGTTATGCATAAAATACGATAAATAAATACTTACGAGAATTGGTGTTAGCGATCTCATTGATTTCATTAGGATCCAGCCAAACCTTCTTCTTGCCGCATCGCATTACCGAGGCTGCGAGCCTCTTTTGTAACTTTAAAGAACTGCAAGCAAGAAAGTGGGTGTTACATTACAGAATACTTTTCGAGTACCAGACATCATATTAAAATTTCTCATTGTGTGTAAAATAATAGAATAGTGGAGAGAATGATCCAAGAAACTTCACATAATTCATCACATCATGAATATCCGACATCATGCCATGTGGTCACTATCAACATTCGGGAACAATACAGTTCTAGCGCATAATTCACTGAATCCACGTGAAATAAACTTTATTAATTGACACGGAGAACTTTATTATCTTATATAGAAAACATAAAAGTACTTCTGGACGATAAATTCAGCCAAAACTTTTAATTTCATCAGGAAACGTATACCTCATGACGGAGCCTCCGAGTCCTTCGTGGTAAAGAAGAGCAAGATGGTCGCTCCAATATTTCCTTATTATCGTACTCAAATTGAATACAACAATCGTACAAAATAAAACTAAACAAAGTTCCATTAGCTCTAGAATATTCTTAAAAAATGGTCACACTCAATCCATTATTTATTTACCGTCTTACCACGTAAATAATTTATTATAATACTCGCTTGACTCAACTTACGCAAACCCTTTCCTGTTTGGTATACATCGGTACAACCAAAGAATAACAGATCCCCGCGCCAGTAACAAAACAATATTCCCACAAAAGTTGAAAATCCATAAATAACACGAGAAATATATTCCTATTAACAAAGTAATATGCAATCAATGTATTCCTTTTTAATATCCCATTCTCTATTTACATGGATTTAAAATCAAATAAATGGTGCCCCAAATGACACGTCATGGGAGTTCTCTAGAGCCGTCACTGACAGCATCTACTTTTCCCATGTTTCAGATGTCGCGCGACCCTCTTTATTTTTTTCAAACCCTTCAAAAATTTCGACATTAAATCTACCATAACGTAATGATTCCTTATACGATGGGTCTATGCAACAATAACCAAATATAAAAAAGAATCGTTTTATATACTCAAGAATTAATTACTGAAACTCAAGAGAGGTGGCTCTACTATATAAACTCTGATAAGAGTAGAATAAAAAAGAATCAACAGTGTAGTTCGACTGCATTGTAACCTTTTAGCAATCACAGTATCATTTAAGGGATGCTCACTAAAGATCAATTTAAAAAATTTGGTGGTCTGTAAGATAGAGATGCGAATGGTATTATACCATTGTTTCGAGCTAGACGTAAGCTAGAGGTACAATATTCATTGTTAGTGAAGAAAGTGGCTATTTTTCGTTTACGGTACAAGTCGACACAGATTGACACACTTCTCTTAGATACACTATGCTATTGGAGCATTCTATTAGAACCAGCCAATGAGGTGTCGGCTCTAAGCGACGTGTGTTGACTGTCGATATCTGCCGTAAAAAAACATCCAGTGAGTGATTTTTTCTTGAAATTACATCATGGCGATAACGTCTTCGTCAGTGTGCCAACTTGTCAGTCCGGTTAGATATGCGATAGATAAAAGGTTAAGTGTAGTGTCCATTCCAAACGCGGTGGTGATTCTATTTTCACATTCAGGTGAAAGCAAGTCATTCCACTAATGTGCATTTAGAAGTGAAACTGTTCAGAGGTATTTACAACGTCGTGGCATCGAGGAACTAATCATCAGTTAACAATGACAATGTTAAACAAAGATCTACAACGTGAACGTGAAAGATGCTCTTTTGATCCTCTTGAACTGACTCATTACTTAGATGGAAGTGCGGAGAAGACAGCATTACGACGAGAAAGAGGTATTTTACTATTTTATTAAAAGAAAATACCTTCTGAATAAGTCTTAAACTTTCATCCTGTATTTTTCTATTTGTGTTTGCTCAATCGCAACATCGACTTTCTCTTCTGGCATTGAAACTAATGATGGATGCTTATAAGTTCACTTTAATCTTGAATGAGCCGGTAAAAAATAAAAAATATATATATTTTATATAGTCGTATACATGTCATTACATTTATTCACGATAATTCAAAACATTTGATTGAATATCACTGAAGAAAATACAAAATTGATTCATAACGTTTTTGATTTTAAACAAAGCTTTTGGAGTTATGTAAAGTTTCAGGATTTGAAAAGCAGTAGACGTTAATCGTCGGATCTACAAGGTCATGCTTTACGTATGCATTTTTGTGTTTCGTTTCATTTTTGAAAATTTCGTTATCTAGGAAGATATTAATCCATAGATTAGGAGCGCAATCTCTTTGATTACTCATGTGTCTTCTTTTTGTTCTACAATAACATTGATCTTGTAATACATCACGGATAATATTATACTTCACATTAACTTATGCGATGGCATGCGTAAAATTTGGCGGCAATTAATTGAACCATGAACAAGAGAGATACGGGAGATTTCCAATTATTTTTTTTTTAATTTTTGAGGTAGTATGACAATTCCTAATTACATTATATTCCATCAAATCATGCTGTCTACATGCTATTATTTTATTCTGATCAAGTGGATTGAATTATTTTTTAATCATTTCTTTGTTCAAAACAAACTAATTGAATATCTTGCCACTATGTTAATTGCTTATGCATATGCATATGCATCAAACACGATAATTCACAAATCCAGAATGTTTATCTAAATTAATACTGACATGATATATTATCTATGATTTACATTACATGCTTGGCAATTTGACAATTTCATTTTTGGTATAATTACCATTAATTACAGAGGAATATTTTCTCAATGATCCTGAGCTGCAAGATGATCTATTGGGGAAGTACAAAAGTCACAAAGAAGTTTATGAGGATGCTGTGCGTAAGGGTTGCATAGTCCTGAAGAAAGTACAGGATCTTCAAGACAGTGGAAGGGGCAGCATGGATCTATTTTCGTGAGGATTTTAATACAAGTTTTCTTTAATCGAACCAAGTATAATTCTCTTATTATATAATCATTATGAACTTTTTATTTGTTTTTAGAGAAGTTCTGGGTGGGATGCTGGGTTCAGCTATTTTAAGAGATGGAAATCCTTTAACGTTACATTACGTGATGTTCATTCCTGCCATAATGGGCCAAGGTACTGTTGAACAACAAGGATATTGGATTTCTCGAGCCTGGACCTGTTCTATTATTGGAACTTATGCCCAGGTTAATAATTGCAAACAGTATTTATTAAATGCTTTATGGTAATACATTTCAGTAATTATTTCTAAATCATGATCAATTTCTCAGACAGAACTTGGGCACGGAACCTTTATCAGAGGCTTAGAGACAACAGCCACGTATGATCCATCAACAAAAGAGTTTATTCTAAATAGTCCTACCTTAACTTCTTATAAATGGTGGCCAGGTGGCTGTGAGTAATATAAAATCCCTGTGATTAAAAATATCATGTCACTAATAGCATTAATTTTATAGTATTTAATATAAATTTTATTTTCAGTGGGTCACACAGCAAATTACGCAGTCGTTGTCGCTCAGTTATATACAAACGGACAGTGCAAAGGTATTCATCCATTCATTGTACAACTTAGGGACGAAGACACTCACAAACCTCTACCAGGTAATTAATTTTTTATTCTGATGATTCCTTGTCATCCGTTGTTGTGTTTTTCACTCTCTTGTTATCCTTGGAGTCTCATGTGGCAATACAAGTTTTCAACTTGTATAATATTCGATCCATGCTGTGACTAAGAATTGTTATTTGTCCATTGGTAAAACAAAAGAAAGTAAGTGTTTACTCGTATACCGAGGCATTTATATGACCAGATGTATATTATTGATGAAAGGAAGTCAAGCAGCGACTTTTCGTGACCTTATCTGTCCACAATGGAATTGTTTTTTCCCTCAGGAATACAGATTGGTGAGATTGGTACGAAGTTAGGAATGAATGCAACGAACAATGGCTTTCTTGGCTTCAAGAATGTCAGGATACCGAGGGAACATATGTTGATGAAAAATTCACAGGTTTTTATTGAAACTGAGATAATCAAAATTTGTCTGACCAATGAGTCGAGAATCGTTATTGATGGTTTTAGGTACTGGAGGACGGAACTTACGTGAAAGCACCAAGTGATAAACTGACGTATGGCACAATGATGTTTGTACGCGTTGTTTTGGTGCGTGACATAGCTAGGTATCTGTCAAAGGCTGTTACAATAGCCGTGAGATACAGTGCTGTCAGACGTCAAAGCCATATAAAAACGGAGTAAGGCAAATTGGAGACTAGTAACTACAAGATCTCTTGTCACATAGAACCAATACTCATTATATATATATCCATCATCATCACATAACAATTCAATAATTGATTATGACTACAAGCAATGATTAACACGCGATACTTATAAGTATAATATAAAATTTCCAGTGAACCAGAATCCCAAATTATGGATTACATGACGCAACAGCATAAACTATTCCCAAATTTGGCAGCGGTCTTTGCCTTTACATTGTCTGCTACTTGGATTTGGGAAATGTACAACAACGTTACAGCGGAGCTCGAGGAAGGGGATTTAGATAAATTACCGGAAGTATGTTATCTATTTGGAATGAAACTAGTAATACAATATTCCTCGTTCGATTTATAAATACAATGAATATTTCTTCAGTTACACGCTTTATCCTGCTGTCTTAAAGCTGTAGCATCCTCCGATGCAGCTACCGGTGTAGAACAAGTTCGTTTGGCTTGCGGCGGTCATGGTTATATGGATGCAAGTAATTTGCCAGGAACATATGGCCTCTTGACCGCTACCTGTACTTACGAGGGTGAGAACACTGTCATGCTATTACAAACAGCCAGGTACTTGGTGAAGACTTGGAGACAAGCCGTCAATGGCGAACCTTTGCCACCTACGGTTAAATATTTTGCGAATGTTGCACGCGGAGTCAAACAACGACCTTGGAAGAATACATTGCCCTGCATTGTCCGTGCTCATCAGACGGTAGCTGCAGGGTAAGCAAATCAAACTAATCTAATCATCCCACATACAGTAACTGATACTTAATCATCATGTTTATTTCTGTACAGTAAAATTCGTTTGGCAACTGAGAATATGGATAGGAGAATACGTAGCGGCTTGTCCCCGGAAGACGCCTGGAATCATACCAGTATTGAATTAGTTCAAGCTGCCGAAGCTCATTGTCGAGGCTTCATTGTGATGAGATTTACAGAATCCGTTAAGAGCCTCAACACCATTTCCAAAGAACTGCACACAGTGTTTGTACAGCTCTGTGAAGTTTATGCAGTTTATTGGGTCTTACAGCGAGTCGGTGATTTTCTCAGGGTACGTGAGATACCTTGTTCACATTTTGAATCTTCAACTTCCTGAGCGAAATATCGAATCATTTTTTAATTTGTCCATTTTGAGATCGGTCTGTATGTAACTATTGCTCTTTCGTATTCACAGTTCTCCTGTTTGAACGCCGAAGACATCCCATCCTTACAGAAGCGTCTCGAGGAGGCGCTTTTGGCTATACGTCCAAACGCCGTCGGCATAGTCGACGGTTTTGATATCCGTGATGAAATCTTAGCTTCTGCCCTAGGTGCTTACGACGGAAATGTTTATCAGAGACTCTTCGACGAGGCCATGAAGAGTCCTCTAAATCAGGAGAGTGTCAATAAGTCCTTCCAGCAATATCTTAAGCCTTTCCTCAAGAGTAATTTATAGGTATGATACTCTGGAGCATGATCAATTGTCGTGCAGATGTACAGCAGACATATTGAATTCATTAATTGCTGTTATTAATTTTGTTATCGGTTGAATCGAAGTGTTCGGCTTTTTATTATGTTTTAATTGATGGCACGGTGTTATTAGATTATTGTCCACTATTGATAATGTGATTTAACAGCCATGACTGTTAAGCTGTTAATCTGTATTCGATTGCGGCGTTGTTAAATTTACTATTTTTTATACAAAATAATATAAAGATATCTAGCGAAACGTATAGACGTTGTGGGGGTGAAAGGAACTGATGCATCACATGTTATTTAGACAAAGCATAGAATTATTAATAGATAAGCACGATTGACATTCCCTGTCATATATTGTATGTAACGATATTATCTGTATACGTGAACACCAATACAGGACGCGCGACAATCTAATAATTATTTTATATAAACTTTTGAAACGAATAAAAGGTGATTAAACCGAAGTATTACTTTCATTAAGATTATGGTAATTGCAGGCTTTTTGTGGGTAATAATTTATCCTTGAATAAATCACGTATCAAGTAAAAGGAATGTTTCTCACTATATCTTATACAGTACAGTGTTTATTTACAGAATAGGAGCGACGACATACAATATTATTTGTTATACTAATATAGTGCAATTATTATTAATTCTTGTTAATTAATAATAACGAGTCGTTAACGTATCCGTGTACGAGAATAACAATAAACGATCTAACATTTGTTCATATGAAAATGTCAAAGGACGTCGAGATTTTACATAATAATCGTTAATAACGATCAAGGTGAGACGAAAGAAGAAAATTTGCAAGTGGCGCCAAAAATAAATAGCGGAAAGAAAGAGAGGTGAAAAAACGTTAAATCATCGAATCGCAATTCTCGCGCACGTTGGTTATTAACATACGTATACACGTGTATACATACGTATTCGCGTGTTTCGCGCGTGTGTGTATATCTATATACATATACACACATATACGTATACACTATATAAACCGATACTTACACTTAAAAAATAATATTGTTAATTATCGTAATCGTTTAAAATTATTATTTATTCGTCCACCTGGCCTAATAGTCGTCTAGTAGACACTTTTTAATCGCTATAGTATTATGGAATTACACCCTCTTATAAAATATGATTTCATTACAATTATTATTTTTTTTCTCTTCCGCTTAGAACGTAGACAGTGTCTTTTTTTGAGTATTAATAAGCCACGTGGGGAAGCGGGTGAATGCTTTTCTCCGCTCGTATTCTATCCTTTTTTTTTCATCTATTGTTAATCTCACGATCCATTCGTATTCTGTTATTATTCTTTTTCAGTTTTGCTATCGTCTTTCGACACGTGGCTCGCGGTTCCTCGATCCACACCACCTGCCAGAAAACGGTTCTCGCCGGCAGGCGGCTTACTGTCTAAATAAATATAGTATAGTGGCCAATGATAATACACCGAAGACAATATACGCGTCTTATTTGAAAAAGTAAATTCTTATAGCGCAAGAAAACTTGACAAATTTGACTGCGCACTCGACCTGCACACTCGAATTTGTCACTCAGGACACGTACGAGAGACCGATGACCGTAGGGCTATTTCGCGACATTTTGATCCCACATGGACAATTAATTACTATCTAATTAAATCTGTCTATATCATTACAAATTATCCAAGATTACAATCCAGTTCCAGGTTCCATTTTTATGTTCTGCTCAAAAGGCGAAGGGTCTCAAGATTACCTTGCGGGCATGGAGGGATTTCACGACGAGACGTGTGCAATTGTGTTTGTGTGTTGTACATACAATGTCTATGAACAAGGGTACGGATAGTAAGGGTGTAAAATTTGAGAAAAAAGAAATTATAGAGGTTGGTAAACAACAAAAAATTTTACGAGGAAAAGGGATGAAACTAAGAGAGAAGAAAAGTATGAGGGGTAAGGGGGGGGGGGTCTGACAAGTATGCAATCGAATAATTAAAGGGGGTAGATTTCGTCAAGGGGGAGAACGCGGTATGTGGCAATTAAATAATTTATTATAAAAAAATAAGCAACACTTAATTCGACCGTAAATTGTCGTTTATCCTAATTATATCATTAGTAATATTCTTAGCGTTATTATCATGGTTACTCGAAAGTTACCGAGATTTATTCCCCACGGTGTTATCGAGAAAGAAGTTGAGGGAGTACAGAGGGAGGCACTTGTCAATGTGTCTGTGAAATTTTTAATGAGAGAATTAAAAGTAACGCACCCTCCCTCCACACTCTCTTCGGCGTGTGTACACCTTTCTCCTTTTTCACTCTTGTATTGCGTCTTGGCCTGGTACAATAACAACAGTTTTACTTCCAATTAATGATTCCGTGTATTTTTGTGTATGCACGCGCGCCTTAATATCGTACGATCTTCGTCGTGCGCGAGAACGGAAAAAGGAGTGAAGAATTTTCGTTAAATTTGAACGCGTCTCGCATCTTGTTAATACAATGAGAATCCTGGACAATTATTTATCTGAATGTCATGGTTCAACGTATGTATATGTATATACGCATATAAAACGCATATATATGTATGTACGTGTATAATAAATGCCCTTCTCTCAAACATAACCTAAAGTACCTCGTTTAGAAGCGGGCAGCGTTCATATTCGCCGGAAGTTGTGAACGACAAGACTGGTAGTTTTCGGGCATCGCGAGTGTAATAATCAATTATGATGAAGATCGATTAAACAGAATGTACAATTGGGAATGATAATGTCTGATTCGAATGAGAAGGCGTGCGCATTGAACCGGAATGCTGGGCTGATGTTCGTTACGTCTATTTCTTTAGTGACTAACGATCTTAGCTCTCAATGTGGACAAACGAAAGTTTGCATTGAGGGGAGACAAGAAGAAGAAGTGGAAAAAGTGACAAGAAAAAGTCTAGCTGAATGGAACAGTAAAGAAGCATGGAAAGGGGATGGTTACTTGGAAGGAGGGGATGGAAAGGGTAAATGGCAAAATCGTATCAAATTGCTGTTTTCCTTATGTAATATATTATATGGCAGTATCGGCGTGATATTTATTACTCCATTGTTATTTCATCTTTTTTTTTTCTTCGCACGTTTCACGCGCTTATTACTTAATTAATCCCACGCGATTTTCTACCAACGCGACGGAATGGCCGCCACTCTTCCGTTTAATCATGACACGTGATTTGAATTTACAAGAGCCGGGAGCTCCGGCAGCTGGACATTTTTTTAGCCTACTGACATACAACGCCAAACCGAAGAATGCGGCTCCTTCAACGGCTAGTTGAAGAACAGCCGGAATTTATTCGTCGATGGGAAAGAAATATGGAACGTAGATCAATAATGTGAGAAAAAAATGTCTCTAAGCAAGTAAACAAGAGATAAAGGATTTATTCAAAATGTAAAAAGTGTATAAGACAGGAGGACATCGGGGAAATGCATGGACGCGTGTGCGACATGAAATTGAGCCTATAGATCAAATATTAATAAATTAATAATATCGCGCACTGTGTCCAGTAGCAATAAATATCGAATAAAATGTAAAGGAACGTGGGAGAAGGAAGAAGGCTGCTGTATAAGAGCATTTAGGATCCGTGTGTACTACCTTTTTGGATGTGTTGGTATATAATTTCTTTTAATAAGTTATTCTCCATTCTACTGATACGACTTTGCATGTTTACGCATTTGGTCTGTGTGACGTGTTTGTTATTTTTGAACTTTTTTTTTTGGAAATTCTTATACGAGGAATGGAGAAGAGAATGTGTCACGTGTCTAGGGTTCAACCGATTAATATTGTCACTTTGAATAATCGCTAGTAGCACCAAATTTTCTTTATATTGATTCCTCCCAAAAGGGTGATTACTTTCGATTATTCCAAGTGTACAGGAAAAGGCTAACTGAGCTTTCGTTCGTCCAGCTAGACTCTGATGCTTCTGGCTAGGTGATAATGTGTCTATGAAATATTCATTAAAAGCTTTAGTTTACTCTCCTCGAAATAGTGCTTCTTTGTTTTACTGAGATTGCATTCCATTAGCTGTTAAAGCATTTGCATTTACTTTCTTTGAACCATCTTCGTACGTACTTCGTGTTACGAGTCGACTGTAGTTTTCCTTTTTTATCTCGTCAACGTTTTGCTCACCCTTAGATTTCTTAATGGGAGTCTGAAGAGCTAACATGTGACAAATTCTATACAGTATTCAATGGCAAATGATTGTTGTGTAAAATGACATTATTCATGTAACAATCTTACAGCTATAAAATTCACTTTATGCGCGTAAGCACAGATTAGGGTATTTGAGACAATTATCAAATATAATATTAGGACTATTAAAAAAGAAAACAACGTGTACTTCTCAGTACATCTTTGTTCGTTTGTAAAAACGATTATTGGAATTGATTTATCCCGTATTAAAATATTTCTAACGATTAATTACTTTTAGACAATGAAAAGTAAATCAATTAACTGTCGAAGCATGTAAAAGAAGAAATATGTTTCGCAGAGCTAAAAGATTCAATAGAAGATAAGTGTATATCTGACTTTTCTCAAGGTATCGGAGAGGTCTTGTTAGATTATTGAAAAGGTATAAGGTAATGAAGAAAAATATCAACTCGATGATCCTCAAGGGTTTTTCATCCCCTTTGTTTCAATATCCTACAAAACAAATTCTATAAAACCCAAAGAGAATCAAAGTTTCCTAGAGTCGACCACGTAACAAGATAGACGAGATGTCCCATGAGAATCAACATACAAGAAGAAGAAGAAGAAGAAGAAAGAAAGGCCCAAGTATAAATAACCAAACGACATCCTAGCTGCGAGCACGAACGAAATCGAACTGAACTGACATGATTATTTTTCGTTCTCTCATTAAATCTATCTCGTAGAAATCGACATACCGAATAAAAGATTCCCCGTTTGGAAAAATTGATGCGTTCAACCCCAAAGAGGATTTGTTTCTTCATAAGCTACTATAATAGCTCTATATATATATACATAGATGTATGTATATATATATATATATATATATATATATTCCCTCTACCTAAATGCATCTGGAATTCGTTCAAGCCCGAGCACAGTTATGACGAGCTTAGATTTCTGAGGATGAACGTGGCAACATTAGCAGAGGATTCTTTTTCTTCACTTATTCTCCCAGGATCCCTGGACACGTATTTTGTTGTTCTCCGTTTTTCCACACTTCTTCCACTTTTCTGAACTGATAACCCTTCCTCTTAGAAACAACTCGAATATGGCCTGCGAATACGAGAAGAAGTACATGCACTTCCAATACCGTTCGCACTTCTGAATCTTAACGTCGACCGACCAATAGTAGAAACGTAACTGCTGATGGCAGCGTCCTTGCTGTCGTTTTCGTGCACGCTCTTCGTCAACGTAGTCATCATAATTGTCGGTCGATCTTGCTTAATATTTATCCGGTGACTTGGTGGCTCGCGTATTCACGGATGCCAGGACGACGGGCCCTGAGGCTCAAGCGTAAAATTCACGGTTGTGGTGTGGCGCTCCTGGTTTGGGATATGCTTGAGCAGCTGGTGATCTTCTTGGCTCATCCAGGGCGTAAGATCCTTCGTCCTTCTTACGCATCCTGTAGACTATGAACATCACTACTAGGATCGCACATAAGAGACCGACCACTGCGCCTCCGATAACAGCTGAAAATCAGAATAATTCATGAGCTAAAATTTATTCATTTTCGTATAGACAATTTTATTACCACCTAGATATATTATACGTTGTAAATCTCGTAGAGCGTCGTTGTGCATTTTAGAGAGAAAGGAAAAAAATACTTTTTAATTTCTTAACCAGAAGTCTCAAATTATAATTTTCATTCAATTACTGGCTAGAGAATCAAATGAGAATATTTAATCGAACCGAGATATTGCATCTAGTAACAGATTAGATAGTGGACTCTGTATGAATTGCGGTTTCATATATAAATAGTGACTGTTGGTCACGGTAGTTTTTTATCTATCACAACAGATGGCATGACAGTCGTTCTTATCTTGACTGCACAAACGACCCATGACGTTTTTACTTACCGGCAAGTACGCCGGGCTGAGCGAAGAACGAACTTGCGCGATCTTCGTGTTTTGGATTCATTATGTAGACCTCGTTGGTCTCTTCCTCCACTTCCTCGTGCTCGTTACTTCCGCTTTGCTCGACCACGTCCGCTTCGTTATTTGGCCTATTTACCGCGTCGATGCTCGTCTACAAGAAAATTGTCAATTCAGCAACAGAATTCAGGTAAACGCAATTAATTTTTTGAAAAAATAAAACCTTTTCTTCTCCTTCAATTAATTTGACTCACCTGTTTTGTTTTAGTGTTCGTTTCGTCGAGGTAAGGTGCTTTAGGCTCAATTGGTTTGCTAGGTACAGATTCTATCCTGTCGTGCTTGATGAAGCCTACAAAAAAATCACGTGAACATTACTGGATGATAGGATGGAATGTCGTTGGAGCAAACTGAAATGGACGAATGAGGTTTATTGAGTGATTTTAAATGATTACGTCGATATTGACACAGCTTTGTTTGAATAAATGTTAAATTCGAGCAAAATTACTAAAGTGGTGTTTGGGTGGTGGAAAATTATTATTAATAAAAAAAACCTATTTAAAAACCATTCTAGGTCGTCCAGTCAATAGTGGCTGAAATAGCAGGCATTACTTTATTGCACAAATTAAATCCCTATTGATTCGACGTGGGTTTTCAATGTCCCATAGGCAACACATAGTGGCGCTGGACAGTCGAAAATTTCAAATTGGATTGGCAGTCGATTAATACAATTTTTTTTTCTTCCAGTTAGTAAAATTAATATCCTATATGAATTCTACTGTTCCGAACGTACAGGTATCAACGTACTATTATATTATCGGCGCATTTCGAATTCAATGCATTTTCCAATATCACGGGAAATGGTCGTATAGGCGAAAAAGAATTTCCAATAACCGTGGTTCATGATGAAATATAGTCAGACCAAAGGATCAATGGGATTCGAAGTTTTCCAAAATTCACAGGTTATTCTTTCATGTACCAACGCTGTATGAAAAATTTATCAGAGATATGAGAATAATGCAATAGTACTTTAACGCTATCTAGGAACCCGTTCATATTTACTGAAAAGATCCCACTCATACCTCCAGCAATAAAAGTAATAAAAAATAAAATACTTTCAGGTAACAATCGCTTCATGAAAACTTAAGATTTCCGTGGAAATTAATATTAAATAAAAATATTTTTCCCTGGCGTAGAATGAAATTAGATGGTTGCAAAGAAAAAAAATTATATATCTAATTAATTCGTACTGCTGCCATCGTCGCCATCTTCATCGTCCGGACCAAGACCACTTCCGGAAGCCTCGAGATCGTCTCGAACTTCACCGCCTCCACGACCAGAACCTTCCAAGGCTTCCTGATCGTCAAGGTAGAGATCGTCCGGGAAGGAATTATAGGTTGCACCTCCAGTAGGTCTCTCTTTACTGTCCTGCTCCTTCTACAAAAGATAAACGAAACATCATGTACTATTATACACATCTACTACGAAGATCAAATGTTCTACAATAAGCATAGAAAGTACAATATTGAGATAGAGTGACTAAATATAACTTTTCTCATTAAAGAGAAAAGTTGACAACTTCAGAGTGACAATTCCAAACGGAATACACTCTGACCTGCAAGTACATTTGCACGTATTTAAATACGAAATAATGAACTATAAGTTAGGCGAGCTAGTGAAACTGATGAAGTGATTAGAATATAGCTAATATTTAAAAAGAGTTATAAATCCATTTGAAAAGTGGTATCCCTTAGAATTAATAGGCGGTTATATTACGAATGAAACTAGATGAATTAATTGAATAATGGATCTAGTTGCTAGAGGAGGTCTCGGGTTGATCAGTTTGAAGAGGGAAAAGGAGCCTGGATCTCGTAACAATAATCCAAGTGGTATTGTCATGTGGACGATGGCACGAATCTTGGGTAGAGGTCAATTGCGCCGTAGGTCCATGTACGACAAATCCGATCTCTCGTTCGCGAGGATCAACACTGATGAATTTATGACTGTGAAGTGTGTGGCGTAAACACGTGGAGTTCAGGCGAGGTCAAGTGGGCAGCATCCACTAGGAACAAGTATAAAGTATAGTAATGGATGCCGTGTGTAAGGCAGGCGGATATGAAAAAGGCGGCGAACTTACGTATGGGTGAAAGAATCAACATGGGTGGCAGCCAGTTTCTCTAGGGTTCTATTTTTAGACTTTACTATTTCCAAGCCAAAGTACTGCAGAGAGGACACGAAAATAAGATCTAAATTGGTAGAGAGAGATCTAGTCTAAAAAAAATATCTCTGCACGTAGATCATGAGAATTTTAGGATTATCACTGTAAAAAAAAAGTTTGACAAAGTTGATTTATGCGTTATTATTGAATCACGTAGTCCAATGCCTATCGGGAATCGTTCAGCGGCCATTTTGAATTCACTCGATCGAATAAAGCGTCGCCTAAGCTTTTCGATTGTTCGATTCTCTTGGTAATTTTCATCGACTCTACTAAAACGGAAGCTGGCGCATCGCACTGACTTCCGGTGGCGCACCGCTCGTAGAATAGCGAGTAACGCGCGTAAACTTCACGTGTAACAAACAACCGGAAGTCCGAAGTATGATCGGTCGTTTCCCCAGGAATGTGGTGGTTGCAGAGAAGTTTACTCGTTAGCTGCGATTTAGTCGACCTGCGAAGAACGAACTTGTGACGCCTTTATGTACCCGTGGAAATACATAAATCGCTCCGCTGTGAACTATCCACATGAATCCTATAAGATCCAACATATTTTTAGTATAAAGTCATATGCTGGAGTTGCACTTGATGACAATTTATGTGTCGATCCAAGTAAAAATAAAGGTATGCATTAAAGTAACTTCCACAGTCTTTATACGTATTTCCATGAAACGACTTTTGAAGTTGACAGGCCAATATAAACTCGATGTTTTCTACTGCAGTTTAGGTAAACGTCAGTGTCCGACATTGCAATCTACCAATTCAGGATTATAGCATAGGCCTGAAACAAGAAATTGAAGTGAGTGCTTTCACGTTGAGCAATCGAAAGTAGAAATGACGTTAAAACACAATAAATTTTCGTGACAATGAAGAAATCGCTTTGAGCTTATACAAATCAAGCTTGACAGTGTCACTTCTTGAGGGATCGTACGATTGAATAAATAATCAAATCGTAAGCCTAAATAATCATCTTGACATGCGAATGGTACGTCTGTTCAATAATGCTTGATACAAATAATATATGAGTAGACAGTATGAAAATGACGAGCATAAAATTATGGCTGAGTGCCGTGAAAATGGCTGAGTCGTTATTAAAACTGAAAAAAAAATCGACCATATGAAATTTTGAAAATTCAATTCCCGTCTCGCAGTGCACATAAAACTTTTTGTCAACCAACGAATTCCCTCTATTGGTTAGCTTGAAATCAAACAAACCGACGTATTGTTATTTTGCAAACACCAAAAGTTCAAATTCTTTGACACTTCGACACTGGATTTGATTCACGAGGGCAATAAATTGTTCTCTCGCTATCGGCATCGAATCATAATATGGCGAGGAAGGATTCTGTGAAATAACGTAGACGAATACCTGGAGATAATCAGAATGACGATTCCCTTTGTTTGTGCAGTGACAATAAGAATTCCTCGTCTCTTTCCAATATTTCAATACGTGAAACTTTCTATTTCGATCTATCCATTGTGTCAAGGTAGAATGTGTACACATAACCAAGAAGACGATTCTGGAGAAGGTTATAAAAACAGTAGAGAGAAACTTCCGTATACATTACTCTTGGACATCAGAAAGTTCTCACCTTTTCGCGTCAGAAAGAAAACAATTCCACGAGGTATATAAAATTCTTCGATTCGTTAGCTCGTGTCATGAATATCTAAACTGCAACTTTATTCTCGATTCGTGTTACAAAATTGTACTACACTGCAACTGCAGCATGGCTGTCATACCATTGGTCCTTTTGTAAACCTTTCGAACAGACTATTGGCTGGCTGTAACAGAAAATTTTAAAAACAACCAACGGTATACAACGATGCAACAAATGCAGCGAGCTACAAATTTTGTAAACTCGAAAGTAACGTATGTGCTCACCATCGCCATTTACGTTAACGAACGATAGTGCTGACATCTAGATAGTACAGAACGTACCAACTGCTTCGGCAGTACTGAAAACTCTACCGACAGTATATATTATATATACACAGTGTACTGATCAGTCTAAAAGGATGCCAGCATGTTCAGAGTTTATAGGAAACCCTCACAGAATAAAAAGAAAAGAATAGAGTGTGTACAAGGGGTGATACGAGCAAGATAAAAAATAAATAGAAAGTAAAGAAAGCGAAGCACCTTCAGAAGCTGGGTTAGGAACGATCGATCGCCAAGCTCCCAAGCGACGTTTGTAACAAGCAAACCAGAAATTACAGCAAGCATCCACAATTAGTATACCAACGAGCTCTGTTGGATTGAACAAGAGAGATGTGCAGAATGTCAGAATAGAAAGCGAAGTGATGAATTTATATGAAAATTCACAGCCGCCCTCTGTACTCTTTCGAATGAAAAGGCAAAGGTATGTGCGATATTTCATTGCTCTGTTTTTCTTTTTCGTCTTACAAGTATTCCAGGACTAGTTCAAAATGTTTATTGTATACGTCCAGGGCGTAATGAGCCAGCCAAACGAAGATCTCCAGGACTCGGAAATAATCGGGAGCATTTCTCACGAGCATACTCCTGTCTACAGGATTCATATTCTGTCCTGGAGTACTAACGTGGCGGTACTTACATATTATACGTCACGATGTAATTACTCGCGTTGGGTACAACTGCGCACGAGATAATTCTTCAAAAGAATCCCGGCGAATTCGGACGTTAGGTTGTACCGTGAGTTTAGGCCAGGTGGTTACTGCAATGGAGTAGTACGGAAGCTGAACGCCAGGCGGCGACACTCATCATCTCGTATCCCCACCAATCAACCAGAGGCGTAGCCGTTGGGGAGTTTTTCCTGATATTCAAACTCGATCGATACGGATTTCCTCGTCCTTTCCAACTTCAACCTCTATACTGTACCGTATTTCACTATGAAATTTTTTAATCAGCGAATGGATAAATTTCACGTATTTTTTCCTTGTTGTGCGAAGCTATTTAAAAAACTGATATTTCTTTACATACAAAATCCTTTCTGTCTATAGACAGTTTAAACAGTTTTCAAGCGTACTTGTTGATTTAATATTTGGTTTGGAATTTCTATACAATCTCCGACGCTATCCTATCAACGTCCTGGCGATGCTTCACGTAATACAAACTTACGGCTTCGACAGTTTTTTCTCGTGTTGCGTTTGTTGATTATCTTTCAGTCTTTCCTTTTTTTTCTGTTTAATATGGCCGAGAACGAAATCGCGAATACCATGCGACGAGAGTCACGACGGGTTGGGACTCTGCTTTTAAAAGTATTAAAATTCACCGAGACGACGATGCGGTGGGATATTATTTTTTTTTAATGTTGGTACACCGAGAGTCAGCCGAGCACAATACGAGGAAATACAACACGCCGTAAAATGCTATAGTAACGTCAGCACTAGTTGTAGTCACTCAAGAAATTCGAAACATATATTAATAAGGTAAAGATACGTAATTTACGTTACACAATAATAAAAATCCCCAAGAAAATGTATTAAATTTAAAAAGGATCACTGCTGCCCTCTACGCCATTCAATGCAATCTTGTTCCGCCATGCTTTTATAACCGATAGGACCACTTCGATCGTTTCACAGTTACACGTTGTATATTTGCATTAGGCGGATTTTCATATTGGATTTTACCCTCAAGGATTTATATACTTGTGCGGTCGACCTCTACAAATATCTACCAGGTGCGGATATACGTCAACGTGTATTTCACAATATTGTCACGGCGGCCATCTTAGCGTGATAATCGTGCAGTGAAATAAAAGTCTGCTGTTCACAAAGAAATTTGACAGTAAGAGAACATGTATTTCTCTTTTTCTCTCAAGTAAAGTGTAAAGACCAATATTGTTTCTCTCTTTTTACTTTTCCTAAGGCAGTCACCAATGCCTTCTAGATCGGATCTCGTCGAGCCTATACAAAAAAAAAAAAAAGAAAACGGGGTCACGGATAGCGAATAACAGACGTAAGGAAAAAGCCATAGAAGAAGAGTTTATTTCGAACTAAAACCGCCAAGGGCCAAAACCACAGAATAAGGGACTCAGTTCATTAACTGACTACCAGAGCATATCGCTGTGGGAAACGTTGGCTTAGTTCGTAGTAGCTCTTTGAACTTCGTTTCACGCCCAACAGATCATGGCGGAATGTTGTTAACGGGGCATTTCATGGCAGATTGAGGTAACGACATTACAAATACAATGCTAAATAGTAGTAATGTTATTGACGTTATTTACTTATAATACTAAATATTACAGCAGCTTGACATAAGCTAAAAAAAAAGATTCCCTCGCAGTGCCATCTGTCGGTGAATTTTTAAAGAAGAAATTTCATTGCTACATTTTCAACCAATTATAAACCATCATACTATGGGTAGCTTTCCTGTTTATTTCATTCGTCCTAATTCTTACCTTTTCTTCAGCCTCTCACTATGCAAAATCCTACAGAGAAAATCAGATGCAATAACTTGCCGACCGGATATCCGTCCTCGTCAAAGGACACGCAGGAATAATTCAGCCGGGGTAGACAGAGAGAAAGAAAAGGAGGGGGAAAAGAGGACAAAAACAAGCAGCAAGCTTTTCGAACGGGTGTCTCCCATTAATATGCAGTCTCTCCTGGAATCTACGTGGCTCGCAAAAAGTACGATGGATATTCTCGCTATTTGCAATGTAAGTTGACGTTTCTTGGATCGTGAAGAAAGAACACAGTAAAAAAGCACGAGTAAGTTGAACGTAGGAAGATATACAGTTTTGAGGGAGCAGCAAGTAGCGGTAAGAAAAAAAAAAGAAGGGATGGAAAAGCAGATAAACAGGATATTAAAAAGAGGGTTGATGAGCCAACCTGTCCACACCCCGTTACAGTGCTGTTCACGGATCGATTTGGGGGTGAGGCCGTAAGGGATGATACTGCTAAATAAAGTGGGCTACGTCCGTGAGTAGGTGGTGAACGTTCGCATAATTTAACCAGGACGCGCAAGATCAGCGCCTATTACTCTGTCCTTTTTTTCTCTATATAACTGTTTTTCCGTCCTTTTAACAGAAAGAACATTTCTCTTACAGAGGTTTCCGTGCACGTGGAATCATATACTTTTATTTTGACCCTCGAAAAATGTCGCAAGTATCGATATCGTCGGACATATTGCAGAGACCAAGAGCCAAATTAAAGAGAAGAAACAGAGGCTGAAAGTCATGCGAATGGAAAAGGAAGAAAGTACGAACCAGATATAGTCTCCACCCGGTAGCGTGCACAGAGCATTAAAAAGAGAGAAAGAGAAAGAAAAAAGGAGAAAAAGAAAACGAAACAACCTCGAGCCTGTATCGTTAAGGCTCTTAGGTAGCATAAGTAGCATAATTAGTTAGTCCAGCGTGAATATACCATTAGCCTGTGCAGCCGTGTCTGTCACCCCTTCATGGTTAGTTCGATGCAGTGAAAGCCAACCATTCGGTATAAGCAGATCACAGCGAGCTCGATTACCTGCCATGTGTCCCATGTTCCACGTGTCACTGTCACATCGCACTGGTACAGAGAAACGACACTGCGCGAAGTCCTTGCAATGCTTTACAGACAAGATTGTCAGCGTCGCCGCTTCCCTATCTTTGGCAGTTGTAATCTAAGGGTGACTGTAGGGGTAGGTGGCATGGTTAATTACAAGACAAACGTGGAGTCTCGCCCATCGCGATTCCAAGTCCCTCGGTACGATTCTAAACGGTGCTTTGGCGAGGTTCGTCATACAGGGTGGGACTAGCTCGAGGTCCTTGATAATTTTGGGAAACTGGTCTAAAAAGGCTTAATTAATTAACTGAGTCGAAGGCAATTACCCCCGAAAGGGAACTTCGTCAAAATCCGTTCCTTACAATTATCAAGGGTTGTGTCGTATAATGATACCATGTCTGTAACCTTAGCTGGATGTACACCCTGTTATTAGAGGTAAAGGCTTGAAAGGTTATTGTGTAAGACGGTTTTCTATGAGAAACTGATTTTCTGTCTGACTTAGGGCTCTGGCAAAAACGTACGACGTACACTGGACGTAAGGACTGACGTGGATGAGTGAACTGATGTAGCCCGTAGCAGGGGGTTGGAAATATAAAGAGTTTTGTCAATGCGAAGGGCTGACCGAGGCAGCGGGGTTTTGCTGATGGACCTTGGGTCTATTCAATAGCTGACGATGTGTATCTATAGTCAGCAACCGGTAAAGTGTTCCTTCTCATAGAAGGTGCTGCCAGGCGTGCTATACCCTGGATTTCATGTAACGACTGTAAGAGCTTCGCCAAGGTGACACTTGGCCTTAATAAGCCTTCGATCGCTTGGCCTGTCCTTATTTCTACAACTTTTTGTGTTCTTGGTCTTCTTTTTTCAGCCTTCCCTATCTTTATTCCCTTCTTTTTTATTTCTTCTTCAAAGTACCGTCATAACTGGAACTGCCCGTTTCACGTCATTGCAACCTGCCAAAGTGATCCTCGGCCTTAATAAGCTGACGTCATATTTCATTTAGTCCGACTCCCTTTAACGATGACGTCGAACGTAGATTTAGTTCTCACAGTTGTCGCTAGGCTGTTGAATTTATCAAGATTTGAATTAACCATAAATATCGTATCGTGGGGGATGGTTAGTACGTTGTTGTATTTACTTTGAATGTCGCGCCTTCGTGTTTCCTGTTCTTCTTGAGATTGGGTGAAATTTACAATGATACGACTTGTAGGTCCTGAGAGTCTACGGACGAAGAATGAAGGAGTGAGACGGAGATGTTGTTGCTGCCGTTTCAAGCTTTTCTGCGAATAGGGAGTGGAGGATGGTGAGGGTGGGGGGTTGTAAATTATTAGCCAGGAATATGTGTCGTGGGATTTCTCGAAGAATTTGCATATATCGTCTACGAGGGAGGCAACTTATATTGTTATTGTTATTTTTTGTGATAGTCAATTTTTTTTTTTCAATATTAGGTAAAATAAAAAATTTGCATAATCCAATAGATTTTTTCAGAAATTTCAACGATTCTAACCTACGTGGATTGAGTCTAGTTCGGAGATCCGAGTCAAAAGAATGTTTTTTCTTTTTCTTTTTTTTACTTATAAAATCGAGTCCATTAGGTAAATTTCCCAAGTTCCAAAGAAGCAATTTCTCGGTTCCTAATATTGCAATGGGGGTTTATCACGATGGAGATAAAGATCCTGCCTATTTTTAAATTGACAGCCAACGGCCGTGGATCCTTTCCAATTCCTCTCTGCATGGTTCCTCGGTATGTCATTTCTCCATTTTTACTCAGGAATTCCAAAGTCTACGCTGTTGGTACGAGGGGCGACAGCGGCCTCCCCTTCCCGACTTCCGGGGGCTGGAATGGGTCTTGTGAATCAATACAAGGACTACCAACCCCTCTGCCCTGGCAATCCTCACCCAGCAAGATGATACCTCGGAGTCTCGTAGACCCTCTTCTACTGCGGGATAGAGACAGAAAGAGAGAGTGAAGAAATAAGGTGTAGAGAAAGAGCAAAGTAAACAAAAAAATAAAAGGTAAGTCGCGAACGGAACGTCCCTTAATCGCTAGTAATCCCAATTGGATCCTGTTAAGGTTATTTCGCTGAAGTTTAAATATCGATTGAAAATATCAAGATTTTTCTTAAAAATGACGTAGTACGTTCCAACTAACCTTTGTCCGTTTATTAAGGGTCCTAATGCAGTCTTGAATAATGCTTAGGAGAGTCATCGATAATAAAATTATTCTAAGAGAAAATACACGAGAAACCATAGGGAAGAAATAGCGTAGCAAACGATAGGCATGATGGGTAAAAATGTAGATCCGATGGTACTGCCATCTAGCGTCCATTCTGAAACTACCTAGCAGTAATCCACTGATTCACTTAACCGTAGGAAAAATTCATTCGAGTATCGGAGGGTAAAAAGAGAACAAGGAGAATACAATGGAAAAGAAATGGGATGAGTTTTCAAGGTGGGGAAAGAAATGAAAGAGCTCTTCGAGAAAGCCAATTACTTTACCCTTCTTGGAACCTTCGTCAAGATGCTTGTTCGACATGTCTCTCTTATCGAATTTTCCTACAACGCGGTTAACATTGCAAACAAACGAACCTCCTCACAACCCACCCTAACCTCTTACAAGATTACCTACTCCAATAATTATCCTTCACTTGATTAGAAGCTTCAAAATGGTCGTATAAATTTGATTACGTCGATTCCGCCATTATCCTTAATAATAATCCTCAAGCCAAGTTGCTACTATTCTAAAAAAAAAAAGTTACCGAGGTGGGCGCGAACCCGCGACATTTTCACGTTGGCGGGATAGAATTGGAATCTTTCGGAAATTCCCGGAGGAAGGCGCCACTGTCGCCCAGGTCAAATGAACAATGGAGAGAAGTACGTGAGTTAAAGGACAAGAGAAGACAGGCAATGTCTATGACTACTAAAGAGAAGGAAGCTGTCTGAAGAGGAGGATACGGAAAGCTCCTGGTATAAAATATCCTCCGGGAGGAAAAGCATTCGCCCGCGTTCCGTCGCTCAACAGGCAATTCTACGTGATCCTCTACCATGGCTTTACGATTCTCCGTAAAACCCGTCGAGCAATAGTACCAACTGCAAGGATACGATACACATATACCACCAGGTGGAAAGATAAAGCAGTGACACTTTGTCCTGATTCACGATTTACGTCTGACATAGAAGTCCTGTACACCAACGCCTGATACATCACTAAGGTTTTACTTAACTCATCATACCTGCGTACCCGACTTAACCTCCAAACTTGCTGGTAACATTTCGCTCGGAGATTTCACTGGTAATTTTCCTTTATACATTTACGTTGGTAACTACCTCGTTTCTTTTTTATTCGTACTGAAATTTACTTGTCAATCTACATATAATTATATAACACAACAAAGTCGAATTATGGCGTCATACTCCAAATTACAAATGGTATATCGATTCACAGTACGTATATCTAATGGCATTTACCTCTCTTAGCTTGTATCAAGACTATACTGATATATGACAGCTTCATGGGAATAGACTTTAAGGTACGAAAGGGTCATTGGGAACAGCATTGTTTCCCATCTTGATAGTTGTTGTCCATAAGCATTTGAGATATATTTGTTAGGGGATTTTGGCAGGGCTTACAAAGGCATATCGATAACTCACTGTCTCATAAGATATCCACGTTTATCGATATCATAACCATACCCATAAGGTACCGCCCAAGTTTATAGAAAATGGCCGAATTGAACTATATCGTATAATCATATATTTTTTCTAGAATCGTCCAACGAGTCAAGAAACCAGTACGCACTAGTGTACTGTTAAATAAAAAAATGATTGTATTCAAACAATACGTTTACGTAAGTACAAAAAATACATTGACATAACAATTATTATCGTTCGCTAATATTCGTTTTTTTTTTTCAATTTTTAAGGTTAGAAACGTCCTGCACCAGACAGGCATGAATTACGCAGGCTTCCAGATAGGACAATCGACAATCCCCAATTAAGGCTAATTTATAGGGGCGTCTTATTCATCGCGGATTATAGCATCCCTTACGCCCATCTGCCAGCAAAGCACGGATACGGCCCGAGGATATTGGGCGCATTTCGACGGAGCTTCGCCCTCCGCTGAGGCTTCAGAAAATCCCAGAGGCTTTACGACCACGTCGATCAGGACTTCCGGAAAACGTTCAAGGCTCAGGATCGCGGCTGTCGAGAGTGTTAATAACGGTTAGACGAAGAGGTCCGAGAGGCTCTTCTCCACGTTTTTTTCCATTCCACCCTTTACTACCATCCTCGTCTAACAGGCGAAGCAGATTTCAAAGAGCGAAGTCGACGTTGTGATTCCTGAAATCGTGAGCCGTCGGTATAATCACAGATCAAACGGATTTAACTTCCCGGGTAGTTTGCGGACAGATTTTTTTCTCTCATTTCTAGCCACCCCCTACCCTACCTAATCGCCATCTTTTTTCTCTCTCCATCTGCCCTCTTCGCCACGCCGCCATCTTGACTTCAGTAGCCGTTTTTCTTATCCTTTTCTACCAAATCGAGCACATTGACCGTACGTACAGGCGAACGAGAAAATATTCGTATCATATCGAAATTTTACGATTTACACTTATTGATCATATCGATGAAAACCGCTCGCGCATTTCCATATACGTACGCATTTAAGTTAATTCCAATTCAAAGCGCATGAATTTTTGTTCGACTGACAATTTTACCGTGAAAATTCTATGGACGTCCTTGGCAAGGGTTACGACAACTGCCTTCCGGAATCTTCGATGCTGGTTCACGAACAATCGCGTACCTTCCGCCGTGATACTTTCGAAGATACTTTGGCTACGACTGTTTAATAGACAAAAACTTTATTGTTGTTGTTATGGATACTGAAACTTGGCCTGGAGTTTCTCAAATATCCTACGGTGTTCATAAGCGGCAACTGCCCTTTTCCAAATGCGCATTAGACCGTACGTGAGACGTTAGCAGAATGGGAATTTACATAGAACTCTTTCTAGCGCGATCAAAGTGTATGAGTGAAGTCTAACCTAACCTAACTTAAAACTACGTACGTACAGAAAGTACAGTAAACGATGCATGTGCTTCAAAACTGACTCGTGTATCGAGCGCACCCCAGTAGCAGTCTCGACTTTATCACTTTGCCGATAACTTAGCCGAAACTCGTAAATTTTAAGACCGTCCTGGATTTCACGATAGGCACTGGAAAATGGCAGGGACTGCCAGAGACCTGAACTTGGTAGTCGAGACGAATGCGAGAGTAAAGGGAAGGTAACAGTGGTTGATGTAGGTGGGTGGGAAAAGTGATAGGAAACTATTGGAATGAATATATATATATATTATTTACGTCCTTTTTTTGTTAGGTCTGATTCGTGTTTGGAAAGTCTGAAGAATTTTTGTGCCACGGAATAGACACGACGAAGCTGGTCCTTTCGTACCTTTTTTTTTTTCGTCTAGACACGTTCGTTATGCCTTCCAGTGACGCGTCGCATGAGAAACTTTGCTGAGCAGCGAGACGCTCTGGCAACTGGGTCACTTAGATCCGATTAAATTTCTCACGTCATAATACCTAACCATTACAGAAGCTTTAGGATCTGCGATACGGTAGAACATAACGAGGTGATATTTAAGCTACGTTAGTGCATGGAGTTCAATGTAGATTAATTGAAATGCGAAAAGTCATGATTTCCATAAACATATATTTTTTAACGGTTTTGAACTAGCGTCTCTCTATCAACGTATCTATTTTCCACGATTACCCAGAAGTCAATGGTACACGGAAAAAGAATTAGAGAAATTGATTTTCAAAGTGTAATCGATTAACGGACGCCATATTGGACGCCTTGGAGAAGCGTTATTGGATGCGATGCAAAGAAAAATAAGAGAATATTCGAATTGCCCTGAAGTATGCTGCAATTAAGGGCTGGTCCGATTTAGAAAGATTAGCCGTGAAGCAACGCCAGTGAAAAATTGTTCACTGCCGAGTAATAAACCAAGAGCTTCTCTCTGTTTCTCTCGCTTTGGAATTTGTACTTGGAAAGTTGGCAATCTTGAAACGTGTATAGACGTGCCGAGTATCTCCTGCAATTACACTCGGTTGAGGAACGGAAGTTTTCAAAGGTTCGTCCTGGCAATTTTGTGCCACGGCAGGTATTAGTGGTCGGTAGACACGGAAAGTTGAGACCCCCTGTTAAAAGTTGTGCGATAATTTACGCGGGGGATGTTCGAAATTAAAAAAGTTTTCATTTCGGGGCGAGACTGGGTCAGTATATGTCCGACGTAATAGGTCGGCCATTGTAACTACGTTAGTATAAGATACCGATGAGAACATAAAAGACAGATAAAAAATTGCCCATAACAATACCACATGACAAAAATTATCAAGCAAATCCTATTTAATCCCAACGTCCAGACACACCGATCGAGCCGTGTCAATAGAAAGCCAACCGCACGGCAATTTGTCGACAGACAATAAAGAAGGAGACACAGAAATCTCATGTACGCGTGCAAAGGGATAAGAGAGAGAGAGAGAGAGAGAGAAAGGAATCAAAAGCCTCTCGTACGAACGAGTGAATCTGTGAATGATAGACGAGGGTAGAAAAAAAAGCGAAATTTTTACAGTTAGAGCTTTACGTACTACTAGCGCCATCTACGCTCCTCCCGCTCGATTCTCTAGTGTGCATAGATAGCAAGTACGTGAATGAAAGACGAAGACAAATAAAAGGAAGCGTTTGAGGGCGAGAGGAAAGAAAAGCCAAGAAAAGAATGAAAAATTAACCTGATAACAATGAGATATTAATTAGTCGAGCATGGAAAAAGCACCGACTCGTTCCGGAACCTTGAATACTGCCAGCTACAAAAGGGTCGACGACTTTAAGAACCCGGCGAAAAGGTTTATACCTGGATTTCCTCTCTCTTTCTTTACCACTAACTCCATTCTTTGTCTCTCTCTTTGTTCGTGTTCACATTTCCCTTTAACGCCAAGCGGATAGACCAGTCCTTCCTTTTCTAGTCGCCATACCTCCGGCCGCGTTTTCACAACTGACGAACGAGTCGATACAACGTATATTTTTCAAAGTAGAAAATATACCGCTAGTCCATTGTAAAACGTTACGTAACGTGCTTATTGCTATCTCCGTATACTTTTACTAAAACTTCATCTAGAATTCGACTTTGTGTTTGCTCTTCGTTAATAACACTGCAATCCCAGTGTCTATACGTACAATCGATATCGTCCACTCTCTACGCATCCTACGTAGTCACAGTTACCGTGCAGTTGCAGTAGCTTGGATTTACCTTGACTCTAACTACGTCCATACCGTTTCTGGAATACCGACGGATCCAGAGGACACAATTTAAAACCAGTTATTCAACAGAGTCAAGAAGTAAAGGGACACGCTCGCCTTTACAAGAACGTTAACCGATGCCACCCATAATCGAAGACTGAAGATTTTCTATCTGCTTACACATACCCCGTATACATACATATATACATATATTTTCCTAAACATCATTTTCTTATCTTTCATATATATATATACATACACACATACAAACTCACACACAAGAGATCGCCGAGTCGTGTTAAATTCTAATTGAAAATTTTCCACCCATTCTTTTGCTTAAAAAAAAAAAACAGAAAGAAATCAAGAGAACGAGATTCCCGCAGTGAAACTTTCACGGAATTAAAATAGTTCCGAAGCTCCTTACTATCCGTAGCCACGAGTAAAAAAAGCTTCGCGTCCAAGAACGAAACGGCTTCCCGAATTAATTTGCCTCTCGAGCCTCGCTCCCATGTTAATTCGCTCCGACAGTTACTAGACACCTTTTTAACGCGTTATACGTCTGTGCATTGTGCTCAACTTCGTAATATCGATACGTCTAACGATCCTCGGCATATTCATTACGGTGCTCCTCCTATAGTCTCGTAAAGCACAGCCAGTCCTTGAACACGTGTGCCCACGTTGCCCCAGGCATAAGACTGTCACTTCGCACGGAGATACGAATAATCTGCCATGCATTATGTGCGCTATATAGGGTGACCTACTTTTTTTTTTTAATTTTTCATCCTATTTTTCAGACATCGCACAAATTTTTATCTTAAACCAATACAGGATAACGAGACAAATTAAACCGTGTATGTTGTACGATTTTATTGAAACATACAGAGCTCTGTTTATTTTTCGTGTTACATTCACTTATGAATTTAAATGGGTCATCCTGTATATATATAGGTATATGTGTCTATAATCCAATCTAAAATTTTTACATTCGCTGTTATCCCTGACATTTTTTCTAGCGGGAAATTTCAAAACGTGACACGTGCCAGTGCATCGTCATAAAATGTCAAATGACTCTAACAAAGGTGAAAAATATGGCACGAGGGTCACGTAGATTGGCGTTGTGACGACTTGGAGAATTTTCAAAGGTTTTGAGAAATATATATATATTTTTTTTCTTAAATTGATAAAAGATGAAAAATAGTTGGATCCACTAGTCAAAGAACCACGGTCTTTGATACGTCTACGGCACTTGTCAAATATTTACCCTCGAATGTGCATTCCCCTTTATCGACCTGTTGACACGTCGGCATCCGGCCATTTTTACAGACAATATTGACAAAGTATCAAAAGACGATATATACGCGACATATAAGGAATTCGTAAAATGTCGTCTGCTCGGTAGGCAAGGCACTCTGTTATTTTCTCTACACGGACTGTACCCGAGTGTCATCTGTCAATAAGTAAAAAAAAAAAAAATCGAAATAACGAGCAATCGATTCGAGTAACAGTAATTAGAATTAAATTACGTAACTTTGTTCACGTAGTTGAAAAAAAAAAACGGCTTTTTTTTTAACGGCCCAAAAATTTTGCTCAAATTATTAACAGTCTCTCAGCCAAGTCTCTCATATCGGAAGCGGAAGTGATTCTGCGAGGGGAGACAATGTATTTACCAATCCCCATAAATTTAGGTCAATGGCGAATTTTGTAACGTATAAGGGGGGACCGAGGTCTAAAATAATCGTCGCTGACCGTAGTGCTCAGAAGTACAGACAGAGGTCACTGAACTCGAAGCGTACCACGTCACACGTCACTGGCTTCAAGACCAAACAAGGGCAACGGGTATTAACGAGTGAATGATTTGTAGAAAAAAGAAATAGTATCGATTACTATAGAAAAATTTTATTGGCGTTTGTCGGCAGCCATGTTTTTTTAGCACAGTAAACAAAGTATAGAGAATTGCTTAGTACGTGTCCGTAACGCGTGTGACGGCTTTCGTAAGAGCGTGCGCGATACGCGCCTTGCCCAATGTTCCTGAGTAGCCTCAGGGGTTCTCAAAATCCCGCTTACAAGGGTGTTCGTGAACAATTATAAGGGTTGTTAAAAAAAAAAAATAAAACCAATACGGATCAATCGTGTAAGCACAGCCGGTGCGTTTGAGCTTGCAAGTGCACACTTGAGGATCCATTTTTTTGAATTGCTACGAGGGTGCACACCCTCCGGATCGTATGGTGATGAAACGAAGAGGGAAGAGAAAAGGTGTGAATAGAAACTCAAGGGCCGTGGATTACGTGGAACGTGAAATTGAACTGATCCGGATTCCCTATTCAGGACCATTTAGAATAAAAGGAAGGAACGTCGAGTATCTCGTAAATTGGCTGCACTACATTGCAACTGCCAAGGTACGTATGCACCCACGTGTACGCAAGGATATCGCAGCCCGAGCTCGTAGAGATTTTAGCGACTTTGCGAAGCGTCGCGCACGTACGTTAACTTTGACCGCGTCCAATTTTCACGGTGCGTCGGCTAGAAGCGCGAGTTTCCAGCGCGTCGTCTGCCGTAGACGGTGGCTGAGTGAAAAGCACGTGAAAGGTGTTTGGTGTCAGTGTCATTGAAAGCAAAGGCTAAGAAAGCAATATAAGTGATTAAAAAGAAAAATATATGAAAAATTCTAGACTCGGGTAAGCTTTGTAATTTCAAAAATCACAAAAGTAAAGGTGCAACTGACGTGGGTAACACTGAAACGATGAGCGATAGAGGTTAGGTCTGACAATGAATGTAGCTGTTGTGCGAGGCGATTTCGTAATATTAGAGGGCGACAGTGATACTAGAAGACAAAACAAGGGATCTATGTAGAGGAGGTATAACGATCGTAGGGTCGACGAGAGGGGGGGGGGGGTATAGACACTAATACAGAACGCTGCGAAATCCAAGCTAAATCTGCTCTAGTAAAGCCGGCTTACTTATACTTAACCTTAAAAGAAAATGTAGGCTGGTTTCTGTCTAAGTCCAAGTGGTTATTCCTACCAGCAACATTACCTTCGACGACGTATAAACCATCCTCTAGCCAAGCTCCTACGTACTCGTAGCCAACGCCTAAGTACCCTCGCAAGTACTTTAGCGAGTACACTACGAAATGCGCCCGAGGTTAAATCTGTTATGTTTGGAAAGTGGCGAGAAGCTCTCACGGAGTTTACACGAGAGTCTGTGACTCGCCTTCTTCAAGTTTTCCATCGCGTCCTTCGACATATGTGTAATATGGTACATGTGGTACATATATATATAATATGTATTACATAAAATATGCCCAACGTGGTTCCCTGTACCTCACTTGAAGAAGAATCCTAATTAACGTCGATTAACGACGTCGTCTGTTTCGTTCCCGTGCAAACGCATTGCGCATGCGCGACGCATATAGTTCTGGCGCTTTCCGTCACTTGCGTCGCCCTTGGCTTTACGAATAACAATGAAGCGAGGGGTAGCTTCTCATATAGAGGGTAATTCAAGAAGGGTGCCTGATGTCTTCCACGAGTACCTCCTTATATGTCTTCGTATACATATGTGTGTGTCTTCTATACTTTCCTTCTCAAGACTCCAATCTCCAAACAGAAAGCTACTGGTTGACGCAAAGTATTCTTGTCAGACTAAAGGAGACCTTTCATGCAGCGTCAAAGGGCGGATCGTGGAACTTGTACGTGAATTCGTTGGGCGATTATCGTGTCATCTAGTTAGACGGGTGCAAGTCTCGTCCTGGAGTCGATACCCCTAGAGACACAAAAGCCAAGTGAGAGGGAGAGAGAGAGAGAAAGGAGAATAAACTACAAAGCAAACTTTCAAGACGCCAACTCAACTCGGACCTTACGTATATATGCGCGCGCGGGTATGTGTGTTTAGGTCTAGTTTTCATAGCGACTACGAAGACACAAGTTTTGGCTCCAGCCTCTACGTACAGCTCCCAGCTCCGCGTACCCTGTATATCCCTGCGGATGTTTGATAATAATACGTATTAAGAGGTTACCGTGGAAACTCGCAAAGTTTCTCCCGCGTTCATTCAAAATGCTCCTACACATATTGCCTGCCGCATTCCCCATGTAATAGTAACGTCGACGATTCTGTAATGGTTTTGTTAACGTTCCGCCGATTTCCACTTGCTGACAAATTTATACGCGGAAGAACGAAGAACGGCGAGTTCAGTGACGGTGACGAAGATCTTACGCGACGTCAGCGCCGTCCACCGGCAAACGGAGAAAAAAGTAACTAAACAATGAAGCGACGACTATGATTGGCCGTGCGAAAGAGATTTGAAACGGAGATCCAGATGGCAGCGTAGTCAGTTATGAAAACGCGATGAATGTTTTCATTATCGGGTCGCCGTTATTTAACCGTGGCCTTTGTCGAGAATGATATATCGAGCGTGAGGGTAAAGGAGTGAGAGTATTATGTAAATACTCAACAGTGGGTGGCTGGCTGGCTATCGGGTACGTGTACGATCGAATCGATTTGATGTATTGCCGTTAATCAGCCAGCAGTTCGGCTCGTGCCAGTCGATGTGATTTCTTTTCTTTTTTTGTTTGTTATACAAGAGCATTGTTTGTTTTTCACGCAAACATTAAAATCTACGAGAACAGTGACAGATGCGTGTGCGCATGCGCAACCAAATACAAAATGGCGTAACGTGCCCTTCTCGTTTCGCGTGTGTGCCACTCGCTGAAAATTGTTCTGTTACGTTGTGACGAGTGTGAAATATCAATTCGAGGGAAATCCTTCATGATGGAGTATTATTGTATGTACGCGGTGGTCGTTTCATGTAAATGGTGTTTCACGTATCTTTACAACCGTCAGCGAACATAATGGTTTTGTATTAGATCCAGCAGTGCACGTGGCAGTGAGCTTTTATTGGGTGTATATGTTTTATATTTGCTCGTGTCGTTTCCTCTGTACGAAATGTCAGTAAGCTGAGGATATACGTTGGAATTGATTCAGGCATTTTTATACTTGACGAAACTACTCTGGATATTTGTTTTGACACGCGTTGTATGGCCGCCTTAACGTCCTGGTACTTAACCGGGTCAGTTGCTGGAGTATGACGACCGAGGGGCCACGTGTCTATAAATTTGCTCGTAAAAGGTGGAAATAAAAAAAATTCATTTTCCCCGGCATTTTTTCTGCCTTCGAAAGACAAAGGAAAATGAGATAGAGATAAAAAAGAATAACCCAAGGAGAAAATGGAGATGGCCGAACAGCAACGGCGGACATACACTTTAGCCGATTATCTATCCGCTTGGAATGAAGTTCGGCGTTGTATTCTTCCTGTAAATTTGACCTCCTTCTTTTTTTGGAATTCCTTCTTAATCCCCTTATACTCCAATTCAACTCGTTTCTCGCTGTACATACGAATTCCCTCTTTCTCCGTTAAACGTATACGCGGATAAGTGGAATCCCAAAGCAATTCGTTCTCTTCGCAATTTCATACGAAACGTCCAATTAAACGATTCAAATTCGCGAGATCCCGTATTTCTATATCCGTGAGCCTGGAGCAAAGCCAACGTCACGACTATAGTATAGCGCATATAGATACAGGCATTATTTGACTATGAAATAGCCTATATCGACCTATGTATATACCTCATGCATATAACCGCCTCCTTTGGGGTCAGGCACGTCATTGTAAATTTCGAGCACCGTTCATAATCTTAAAAGCGATTCAGGTTAACCGAGGCTTCCCGGCCTCCGAGTAAGTCCAGCCGGCACTACGACGTGTACAGCGAACCGTACAAAGTCACGGCTTCGGTCCCACAGCGCGAAATGTAAACAGCCAAACAAAATCTACAGCATTAATAATTTCATAAACAATCTAACCTCTCGCAATTATGCTGAGTGACGCGCGAAACGAAATTTCTAGGTTACGTACACGTGCGACTAAACGCAGTGCGAGAAACTCCCAGAATTCCCTAGCGTTACGCCCCGGTGCATTCTGGGTATACCCGATTCCACGAGAAATCCTGATAGTCGTAAACGCGCGTGCAAACGCTTACGCTGCGCCATAATACACAGTGTACAATATCGTACACCACGCTACAGTACAGTACAGACCTACAGTTATTCCCCGAGTGTACACAGCTACTCGAAATTGCAATATCTGCTACACAAGCGACCGCGCTTGTAAATCCCGTGTGAAGTTTCCACGACGATCCTGACGTGTGTCTCCTAGACGTTCTGCCGCTTAAATCTTCTCCTCGAGTAAGTGAAGTGGCAGTAGCGAAGATGACTGACGCAAGTGCCAGGTACCTTAACCGACAGAGTCACGGACAATATAACAGCCAAGTAGAGGAAGACGTACACGAGGAGCCTGCAGCGGTTATCGTTTACAATTTTTAATATAAGCCCTGTGGAATTCCGACGGCTTATGCGTTCCAAGGAATATCCAGGTCAGGACGACGGGAAGCCTGGCAGTAGGTATAGACGGAGGAGAGGGAGGGTTCAAGCGTTGCGGTGCTGAGACAAGAAGGGAAGGAGTAAAAGGACGACGAGGAGGAGAATAAGGATGGGGGAAGGGGAGACCAGGTCCAGTTTTTTTCAACGTAACAAGGGAATAACAAAACGATCTGCTCACCTTGTAGAATCCGATATGAACCTTCGTGGATGCGGTGGCTTCTGGGTTATAACGGGGGAGAAGGAAGAAAAAAAAAAAAAGGTAATTCTCGAGAAGTCGCAATCCCTTGGATTTATTGGGAAACCCTTGGGCAGACTTGCTCGAGGGTCTGATGTTACTGACAGAATATAAAAATTTGTATCGCTGTTATCGCTTAGAGGTTATATTATCTACCGGGTGACTTGATATTATTATGTAATATCTCTGCCTCCGAGCCTTCCTCGATATCTTAACCTATATAACATGCTTGACTTATACGCTGCCGTGAGACCATTATTAAATTCCGAGCGACAAACTAAAAGGTAAGCACGATTTATCAGGTCGAGGAGGTCAGGAACGTCTCCTCGCAGTAGACAAAGAAAGGAACGGCGGATGATATCCTCCCTACGGGAGATCCAGGACGAGGTGCAGATGGTACAGAGGGCGTAACTGGCTAGAATACAATATATAGCTATATAAGCTGTAGGTGACGACGGAGAAGGTATATACCCAGAGCCCAGGAGGAAAGGTACGGAGCTGGAGGTAGAAATCTCACTGGGAAAGAGTCGCGTGGGAGTGAAGTAGAAACTCGTCGAATGGCAAGTCGATGAACTCGAGGGTTCTAGTACTCGTTCGAGCGAAACCGGGGAGAGTCTTTTTCCGGCATAATTGGATAGAGCACTTTTTGCTCGGATGATACACGGAGACCAGGAGTAACAGTCAAAAGGAGGTACAGCGTCTGGTGCGAGTACGGAGAAAGAAAGAAAAAAATTATGCTCTGTAAATTTACATAAGATCCTGTACACGTGGTAATCAGTTCACAAGGATATTTCTTGGTACGTCACATGCAGCTGTATGCGAGTTCAATTGTTTTTCTTTCTTTTTTTTTTGACAGATAGAAAACAATGAAGTCTCTGTAGCAGATCGCACGTGGTCTCTGCACACAATGTTTACGTGATACACGTGTTTCATTTTTCCCTCGCATATATTTCACCTTTATACTTCAGCCTGTACTTCCAAGACTAATACAAAGTCACCTACGATTTTCTAAAGGACTGGCGCTATCTTGTCAACTGTGAAAAATTCGTAATCCGACTGTACCGCTTACCAATTATACGGGGTAAGCAGTCGATGGAAAGTAAGTCTTGACTGTGAGGCTCGAGCTCAGAACCGTGCTGGTCTTTACGAGACAGTTTTTCCAAAAGCTCCTTCTTATCCGCTTCTACTCGAGTTACGCGAGCTATAGTATAAATAGTGTGGGATTTCATAGTGATACCAGGCTGTGACTTGGAATACATATAAGCAATATAAGTCTAACCCATACAAGCACATTCACGATAAGTCACGAAGCTCGTACGCACGTGCCAGTGTGTTTGGCTATTTTATTACAGGACGACAAACTGGAAAGAAAAAAAATTTTTAACGGAATTTATCATCGTAATTTTGCATATACACATTTTTTACACGCACATACGACTACGGCTGTCTTTAGTGTGATTTAATTCATCGATGACTTCGCGAGTGTATCGAAATTCCTCGATTACATATTGACGGCGTTATACTAGCGTTACTACGTATACAGAGTGTGGACGCGCAATGTCGAAGGGGCAGGTCGACCGGCGCCTGTCGTTCATACATTATACATGAAAATGATGGCCGACGTCTCCGTGCCTTTTTCACCAGGATTCCCTGCGCTTCAACATCGCCCTATATATATATATATATATATATATACAACGTATAAATCTCGAGCTAACTTACGTATATAATAACGATCGAATTCCCTTTGCTTTCAGCCTTTCATCCGTTAGTCTTATTCTTACGGCAAAATGGCCGCCCAAGAGATACGTCAGCTTGCAGGATGGAATACAGAATTAACATTGAAGACCGTCGAGTGTCAGTAAGACAATAATAACAGATACCCGCCGACTCACTCCTGCAACCTTGGACTCCGTTATCACGTGAACGTATCCGCTTTCCAATTCTCGACTATTCCTATAGCAAATTCCTAGGGTCTTATCTAGGGAGTCTAGGGAATTCGTACGATCGTGAAAAACACGGTTACCTGATGCAGCAGCGATTTACTGCCGTGGAATACGAGCATCGATTGTGTCACTGTATAGATAGGAAAGTCTAAGAGTGAATCCAGGTGGGCGAATGCACGGGACACGGTGGAGTCACAGGTGAGTGAAATCACGAAGGAAAGGGGTGGAACGGAAGGACGAGAGAGTTTAGAGAGGGTAAAGTAGGGTTTCCTGTTTCGATGTCTTCTAGTTGGCTTCGAGTATACGAGTCGAGTCTTGCGAGCGACGACTAATGAAAAAGTAATTTAATCTCATTGATTCAATCAGCAACTGTCATCGGGTCCGTGAGAAGAGCCGTGGTTCTACCATAATCTCTCTATAACTATATATAGTCCAGGCTTTATGTATATGTACACAGCTACGATGCTTTGTAGCCTACAGGCAATATGGCCGCCGTTGTAAGAAGTACGTCGCCATATTTGAGAGAACTATTATTGAACACGATTGTCTTGATCGTTTAATCAACTTGTAAGCCATACTAGTAATTGCTCCTTGGTTTAGAGACAAAACCGTGCGTCTGGTATATAAGAAAAAGAAAAACTGAGTCGCCACGCTGTTATCTTTGTAAAATTTAAACAGTCAGTCTGTCTCTCTCTCTCTCTCTCCTTCCAGATCCTCGGCTAAAAACAGACTGTCGGATGATGTATTTTCTGTATGGCGTCGCATGGCTTCGAAAAAGTCAAACGCTTACACTGCGCTTTGGGTAGATGGCGCTGGTATCGAGTGAACGAGATTATACCGTTGCTTAATGTATATTTCTAAGCCAGCGACAAAAGTACAAGGGCCCTCAGCAATAACAGACGAGCGGAATTAACGCGAGTCGTGCTGGCTGCGTAGCAGTCAGGGATAATGATAATTTATATGGCATTGAAGAAGGAACGTGTGTGGTTCATTCGACGTCGCCATTAATTCAAATGCAGTTCGCGCTCGCGCCGCTAGCGGCGCGAGTGTCTCTCAAGCGCGTTGCCAGTCTATTGTAATGACATATTGCGCAATCGATTAATTTACATGTCAAAAAGTTCGCGTCACGAAGAATCGCTTAATTTAAGCCGCATTCACACAAGAGATCGTAATATACCATCTGAGCCACAAAATCGGTATAGTGTAAGCTAAATACAGCGTCTCACGTGGCTTCGTTGCGTACAAAATGAACAGGAAATACATTCGTTCGTCGTATATAGAAACGCGTCCTAAAGTATTTAGTTCGCAGCTCACGCATTAACGATTTAATCAACATTTAACGATTCAACGATTATTCATAAACAATTTCAACGACAATCAAACGTATCCTAATACATTACGCCATTATGTTTTATATCATAATCGGGTCTTTGTCAAGTCCAATGTAAATGAGCCCAAAGTCATCCGATATCTTCGGTCAAAAATGACAACAACCAGGTATTCGTATATCAAAGGCAACGTATATTAGTCAAAATGGACTCACGTCACGGCGCAAGATCCATGCCAAAATTGCGTCAGCGACATCGTCTTACCTGTAACAGAAATAGCAGTTAGTAAAATTGCCGAGCAGACACACAAAAAATTATATCTGACCTAAGCCATCAATTTTCACAGCCGTACAAATAGAAACTGTCATTGATTTCTTTTCTTTCTTTTTCTCTTTTTTACCGTCAAATTATATAAAAGCCAACAATAACTCTTTCAGGCACGTATGTTATTCCCTACGACAACACATATACCAGTCGGTATACGCATTACTCGCGAAAGTGACCTTTGCATAAGAGCGCGACCATAAGTGCCCAATCAGAGTAATGTGCCGTTCTGACGTCACGGCCTAATTTCTGCAATTTCCCAATTACCGATCAAAGTCGCCGGAATTACAAATTGCATCTGTGCCATTCGACCACTGCGTGCAGCGCGGCACGATCCGTGAATCATTACCCATGCCTATAGCAGGCGATAAAAATATAAAAAACAGACAAAGAGTGCACGGACGCGCGTTACGTAAGAGTTAAGAAAAATTGTACAAAACAAAAAAGGACCAAATTACCACACGACAATAATTTGCATAGTAGATACAGCAGTAAAGGGGGAAAAAAGAAAAAAAAAGATACGAAATTTCATGACTGTCTCGTTCGACAACAAAGCGGGTACGCGAATCAGCCAGTTTGCCGGTGGTTCAGGAATAAACCCTAATTAGGTAATTACTGGTGCAAGTTCGGCCGGGGTGGTTAAAAAACGACCCGAGCCAGACTAACCCGAGACTGGCTATGTTGAACGTACCGAATAGTTACTTTGTTCTGCCGGCGTCCTTTACAGGTACAAGCAGCTACTAAATATAGATATACATGTGTACACCAAGAGACAGGTATTTAGCAGTATTGCTAATTTAGGTACCGTAGCCTAAGAAAGTCCCTTTGAGGTTAGTTGGCTAATGGGAAGTCAGCTGATACCAGCAGGTTAGTACAGTCCGACCGAGCAACCACATTATCTTTTCGAAAACATCGCCACGTTACACCGTTCGATCTGACAGTTGTCACGTGATACATGTCAACAATAATGATTTGACAGACGAGTGTAAAGATCGATAAAAATTTCAATCGCACGACTGCATTCACGTCGGATATGAAAAGGAGTTAAAATTCGTTAGAAATGGGGTTGCGGGTATGTCTGTCCTTGTCTTGCGCAGGCAAACGCCGATAGGTCCGTCTCTCTCGCACTCACGGCAAGTATAGGAAATCGGGAAAATCGTAAAGCAGCCCCCTCCGCGTACGATCGAGCCATAATGGATAACGAATTTCTTATGGTATAATTTTTTTTATTTTTTTTTTTTACTTGATACAATTTTCATTATTCACACTCGAGTGTCAAGACAGCTGTCAGACGCGTGTAGTAAGTTTTCGACGGCCTTGACTCGTTGACGGGATTCGAACGGGTGAGTCATGAAAATTCGTATGGTTCGTTTAGATTTAATTTTCCGCGTTCGACGCGCCGCTGAATGGGACCTGATCCTGTCCAATTGACCGGTACGATGTCGTGTCACGTAATTCAATGATGTTACAAATGATTCTGATTCGTAAACAGCAGCGACTCGTCGACGGGCTTGTGTCATTAATCACAATGATTTAATGCGTCAAGACCAGACGTGTCCAGAACGTCGTTACTGGACTTTCGGCACTGTTGCTATATTTTCGAGTCGTCAAAGGTATCGGAGGCAGGACGAGCAACAGCTGTAGTGCCGACGGTAGGAACGAGCGCGAGGTCCCGGGAAGTTATTGAGTTCGGAGCGGCAGTTATCCTACTCGCTTTTGGCACGTAGTAAAAAAAAAAAACAGACGAGGCGACGCGTTGATTCTACAGGAATGCCGCCAGATGGCTTTTTAGGCATGACGCTTGCGAGACGAAAGCGCGAAGGAGAAAAGGAAAACGTAGGAGATCGAGTACGAAATTATCAGTCTAGTTATATATATATATATATATATATGATCTGATCTGCAATTTTCGGTCTTGGGAAAAGTCGTCGTTGTGGGGTAAAGTCGCAAGTGGGCGGATCGCGACCTCTCATATTTAAAATCATGACCGAGGTAGAACGCGGTCGATTATTCAGCGGGACGAAGGGACCGGAGTGGCGGGAAATTTGAATGTGAATTACGAATAGGAAAGCGTATGACGTTGTGGTACACGCGAAATGAAATCGATATGCTTCCTCCGCTATTATATGACTTGTTGACTAATCGACGGCGAATGCCAATTGTCATTGTTGCCTGCAACACATAGCTGCGGTCTATTGTCATTTTTAGTATCAGTATCGTGCAGGCCAATAGGCGTCCTCGCTGTGAATACGTATATACGGTACCTACTGTACGTCCACCCTTCCAATCCCAGCGCGTACTATCGTAATGACGTTTAGTCGCGCAATTGTATGAATCGTTACAGCAGGTTAACGTAATGGGAAATACCGCAGCAACGGTAGAGCACAAATTGACCGATTGCTAATAATAATCGACGAGATTCACGTTTACGTGAAAAATTAAAAAAAATTTTTTTCACACCGAAACGCATACGCGAGAAGGCGCTTGTGCGCGTGCGCTAAAGACAAAAAAAATTATTTGCACGCAAATTGTCCGTGAAATTCGAGGGGGGGGGGGGGGGGGGGGGGGAAAGGG